>JAFEMH010003331.1:0-272689 GCA_022495995.1 Adenophora triphylla var. japonica
CATCTCAAGTTGGTAGGTCCCCGTTGGAATATTCCCCTTTCACATATCATACGCGAAAGTTTATTGATCAAGGATCTTTCAGTGTGGATGAATGAAGTTTGAAGTTGATTGCGAAAAGCTGGCTAGCGGCATTTCTTTGGTGTCCCGCGTATTGGAGGTTGAACAAGTATGTTGCCCGATACCAAGGGTTTTGACAGGGGTTTTTCTTAGGGTTTTTTGCGCGATTCCTCCTTTTATTTCCCAAGCGGGTGCTCAGTGGAAGCAGTCCAGGCGACGGGAGACTTATCTCTTCGAAGGAGGCTTCTCGTGAAGTGTCTTATATTGGTGTAGAGTTTTGCGTAGCGAGGCGCTAGCTCAAGCGTGGGAATTGAAGAGAAATAGTCGGGATCGCGGGTCGAATCTTCGGACTTTTTGATGCGAAGCATCTTCTTGTACGATAAGTACTTGGATTGGTTTCTTTCCATGCAGTCCCACCCTAGTGCGAAAAGATCTGATGATCTGCGGCTTTCATTGCTAGGAGATTCTTTTGCTTAGCACTAGCGGTATTTCTGCGAAGGAGGCCCGAGGGCTCGTAGAATCACTGCTAATGTGCGGCCACTGATCCAAGCTCGGGATTTTCTCGATGGAGATTGAGTACGAGAGGCGAGACGAAGGGATGCACCTGGAAAGACGCAAGCTCTAGATGACCCCATGTCTTCAAGAGGCTCTCGGGATGCATTTTTAACCCAGTCTTGATTGTTTTTGATCGCCTTGAGGGATGCTCACGCCCGCGGGGCTCAAAGCGCAAGGAGGATCACGGCCGATGGTGGAGACCATGTCCGCCGGCCTACCAAGTCAATGAAAGGCTAGATCTTTAGGAGTACGAGATTGCTTTGATAGATCAATTGTTTTGCTTTTATTAGTATTTTTTTTCAAGATTGTTAGCTTAGTAAATTAGTCGTTGTGGTTAGGATTTCCCTTTTGTCATTAATGAAAATGCATTTGATTAATAAAGGACAAAAGTAGATTTATTTATTTGATTAGACCGAACCCGAAGGCTGCCTACGTTCCTCTTTTACAGCAATTAAATAAGAGGCTCGGGTCTAACGTAGTTCATTTTGAGAAAAGGACAAAAATATGGCTCCGTCTTGAGGGGTAATCTCGCGCGAGATAAGCCCCTTCTCTTCTCTTTTTTTTTTCATGCACACCCTTTCTTTTGCCTAGACCGCCCCTTCGAGTTTTCAATCTAGCGGGCTTCTTTTCTTGTGCTAGCTCTAATTTGTGCCTAGGTCGTCCTTTTCGGGATTTTCAACCTAGCGAGCGATTTCTTTTAAGGAGGCCAAGTCACGCGAAGTACTTCTTGAGCTTGTCCATGTTGGCCAGAAGCCCGGTGGGCGATCTCCGTCTAAGTCCACCTTTGGTGAAGGGCTCCCCCGAGAGAATATCTTCTTCACAATGTAGGGTCCTATCCATCTTTGTCCCCACTTGCCTAGCGGATTGAAAGGTCAGGACGGTGCTCACGGAGAACCAGGTCACCTATTACGATGTTCCTCGTCTTGACCTTTTTGTTGAAAGCTCTTGCCCATTCTTCTTTGGTAAGCTTGAGTATGTTGTTTGCTTTCAACCTTCTTTCGTCCAACATGGCCAACTCTTCGTATTTGCTTCCTAGCCAGTCGACCTCGTTCACTTGGTTTTCTAGGAAAACCCGTAGTGATGGTATTTCCAATTCTGTCGGTAAGACAGCCTCCATTCCGAACGCGAGGGCGTAGGGAGTCTCTCCTGTAGCTGTTCGGACTGAAGTGCGATATCCCCACAGTGCGAAAGGTAGCTTGTCGGGCCAATCTTTTCCAGTGACCGCCATTTTTCTGATGATAGTCTCGATTGTTTTGTTCGCGGCTTCAACTGCTCCGTTTGTTTGAGGCCTGTAAGGAGACGACTTGTGCCTTGTGATTTTGTATTCGGTTAATAGGCGATCGGTTTCTTTCTCGAAGTGGGACCCATTATCGGGTATCATCTCTTGCGGAACCCCATACCGGCAGATGATGTTATACTTGATGAATTATGCAACCTTTCTGGCATTCAGAACTTTGTAGGAGGCGGCCTCAACCCACTTAGTGAAGTAGTCGATGGCTACTAGGACTGAAACGGTGTCAGTTGCCTCCTATGGGTGTGACCTTTCCAATCACGTCTACCCCCATGTAGAGAATGGCCAAGGATAAGTCGTAGGGTGCGGCCAAGGAGGGCGGTGCATGCTTTGGAAAGATTGGCGTGTATCTGGCACTTGTGGCACTTCTTGACCATTTTGGTACAGTCGGCTTCCATGGTCAGCCAAAAGTACCCTTGTCTGATGATCTTTTTGGCGAGCATATTTTCGCTCATATGGGTTCCACATATGCCTTGATGAACGTGGTCCATTATTTCTTGGGCCTCTTCCTCGGTGGCACTGAGAGGTTTCCTTGGGAATGTTTCTTGAATAGGCGGCCGGCGGTGATGGCGTAATTAGCGGCCAGCCTCTTAAGGGCGTCTGAGTCTTGGTCTTGTCTCGGGTGGGATGGTTCCATCTAGGATGAAATGCCAAATGTCATGGTACCATAGGTTTTCCTCGGAGTTCTTAACGGTGGCACATTCGGATAACCATTTGTCTTTGCGAGTCATGTAGATCTATAACGGCGCGGTATCTGCGGGAGTTGCACGTCGTGTTATTTTGAAGGGTTTGGCCTTTTCCTTTAGGGATTTCGACCAAAGAAGCAAGTGTGGCCAATGCGTCCCATAAATCGATTTTTGTCTGCGGGGAGGTAGTGAAATGAGACATCTTGGAATTGTTGCGCCAACTCTTGGAGATGGGCCTTTGTATCTTTGAAGGGTTGGATCTTGGACCCTCCACTTCTTCAATGTACGATTGATGATCGGTTGGGAATCCCCGAATACCTCGAGTTCGAGTCACGTTGCGTTCTAGAGCTGCCTCGAGTCCCGTATGCAAGCTTCGTGATACGTGGTGTTGTTGGTGGCGTCAAAGTCAAGACGTATTGCCGATGGAGTATAGATGTCGTTAGGGTCTACTAATAACATTCCAATCAGGAACCCTCTCTCATGTTGCATGTAGCACGCCATCGAAAAATAATTGCCACTTATTTTCTTCTTCTATACTCATGATGTCCTCGTCGGGGAATCGCGGGTCTTCCCCCTTCACTTCGTCGCAAGGAAATTCGGCCAGGCGATGCGCGAATACACTCCCCACGGATTTACGAGTGACGTAAGTGATATCATATCCGAGCATGAAGTACCATTTGGCCGAGTCCTCGAAGACAAATTTGATTTGTCTAGGATATATTTCGGTGGATCCATTTTTGCAATGAGACGAGCCGGGAAGGCTTCCATATAGTGCTTCGGCCTTTGTGATACCCAAACAAGAGCGGCACAAGATTTGTCGAGTGGAGAGTAGTTGATTTGTTGCCTTGGAATCTGCGGGCGACGAAATAGATGGCATTCTACGTGTGGGAGAGGCTGTTTGTTCTTGAGCGAGCATGGCCCCTAATGCGTTGTGCATGCTGTGAGGTATAGCTTGAGGCTTCTCCTTGTGCGGTGGAACCGGGATAGGTGGGGAAGTCAAGTAGTGCTTAACTTCCTCGAATGCTTCTTGACATTCTTCGGTCCACTCTTGAGGTGCGTTTTTCTTAAGTAGCTTGAAGATAGGATCGCACATTGTAGTCGGTTGATTGATGAATCGGCGATATATTGAAGCTTGCCCATGAATCCCTTTACTTCTTTACGTGTTACGGGTGGAGGCATGTCTGTGATGGCTTTTATCTTGGCGGGATGCCTTCTATGCCACGCTTTGTGACCATGTACCCTAAGACTTTCCCTTTGACCACTCCGAATGAGCATTTGGCGGGGTTGAGTCTCATCTTGTGTTGTCTCGGTCGATTGAAGAATTTTACGAGATCTACGAAGTGTTGACCATCTTGTCCCTTTTGAGTGAATAATCATGTCGTCCACATATACCTCTATTTCCTTGTGGATCATGTCATGGAATAGTGTTGTATTTGCTCTTTGATAAGTAGCCCCGGCGTTCTTGAGACCAAACGGCATGGCCAGGTGTAACGAACGTTCCCCGAGGTGTGGTGAATCTTTGTTTTGTGCTTGATCTTCCTCTGCCATGAGAATTTGGTTATATCTGCCAAGCCGTCGACGAATGAGCGGACTTCGTATGCGAGTTTGTGGCATCGACCAACATGTCTATGTTCGGTAACGGGAAGTCATCTTTAGGGGATGCCTTGTTCAAGTCTACGAAATCAACACAGACCCGTATTTTCCCGTTTGACTTGGCTACTTGCCTTGTGTTTGCTAACCATTTACGGATACTCAATCACTTTGATGAACCCTACATTCAATAGCTTCATGATTTCCTCCTTCACTTGCATTGACCATTAAGGCTTGATTACGCGTAGTTTTACGCGGCGGCTTGGCGTTGGGTAGCGGCGGTATTTTGTGCTCTACAGCGACGATTTAACCCGGGCATATCTTTGTAGGACCAAGCAAAGACGTCGACATATTCTGCGAGGAGGCTGCGTCGAGGTTTCTCTGTCTTCCCCCTTGAAGAAGGCTGTAGATCTTTGTTTCTGCGGGGTCTTCCGTTGTCCCAAGATTAACCGTTTGCATTTCCTCATCGTCAACGGGGCCATTCTTTCCTACAACGACCTACTTGCTTAGCTAATTCTTTTAAGATTTGTTCGTTTTCTTGATCTATCTCATCGTATGATTCATTATTAACGTGTTCGTTATATTGATTGTTATTAGTTAATTCATCATTTACGATGTTAGCAATCTCGGGGTACTCGGAAAGATCAAAGTTTTCATTAAGGAAGTAAGGGAATACATGTTCAGCACTGCCTCGATTTCCTCTTGAGTGAGTCCATCGGAGGTGGAGCACTTCTAATGTAAAAGCTATGGGGCCTATCTTCTGCGGGATGGGGAGTGCAACCAAGCTCTTTGATCATGAAGTCTTCATCAACAAGCTGGTCCTCCCGGTGACGTGCCGGTTTAGAATTGGCTCATCACATTTACGTATCGAGTCTTGTGTAGTCGGTAGTTGGAGCGTCCCCCTTGGATATTGCATGAATCATTTGTCTTCTAGCAAGCACGAGGTCTTGGAAGCTGTCGCGGCATGTCTTCTCCCAACACAAAGTCCCATTCACTTGTCATTTACGCTTTTCATGCCCCCTGAATCATTGGGGATTAGTGGGGACGGATTACTGTTTCATTTGGAGAAGCATCGCAATCGCGAAGATTTCAAAGCCCGGTTGGCGCTTTCCTTTATCATCGATCCATGGTTACGAAAAGATAAAGTAGGGAATACTTTCCCCTTCTCGGACAAAGTAGCCATTGAGTGTCTTTCGATATGGCTTGAGGTTGTCATTCTTAGGCTTTAGGTTGTCGCGGCCTTTGTAGGTGGTTCCTTCCCACTTGATTTGAGTGAAGCCCCACTCTTCTTCGTCATCTTCATCGTGGATGGAGATGATGTATCTAGGCCATGCTTTGTGTGAAATTTGGGGGACCGGTGGTGGTTCCGTTGTCCCTTGTAAGTGCTTTCCAAGCCCCAATCCGGGAAAGTATCCTTTTTCTAGCATCATTCTTCGAACGGGGAAGGCTTCCGGAAAACCAAAGTGCCTTGGAGTAGTCATTTTCGTTGCGAGGTTTCTATGATATTCACGGTGCTTTCTTTCTTAATCTCAAAGAATTAATCGGAATTGAAAAGGAAATCTTTGACTAACTATTATTGAAAAAGCAGACTTGATACTCTTGCCCACAAATGAAGTCTTTAGGCAAGTAGTATCCGACTAAGCTAAACTAGACTACTAACCGTTTTCTTTTGCAACTAAAAGTAAATAAGCTGAAAGAAAAGAGACCCCTCATTTGTTTGAACTCATCCAAACTATTCCACCACTTGGGCAAACTACGATGGCGTCGTTGTCAATCAAGTCTTGGTGCATTCTTCGGAGTTGAAACAATCGTTGGTGTGATGGCCATAGCATTGATGGTAGAAGCAATAGAGGTGTGGAGATCGACCTTCCCTCTTAGGTTGGTAGCCTTCCATTGGTTTCATCTTTCCATCCTTGTGAAGGCTTACGAAGAGATGACCTAGAGTGATGTTTCCAATGTCGGAGAAAACCCTTCCCTTCCTTCGCTTAGCCATTTGATTGTGGAGGTCTCGAATGTGGTTCTCATAGTGTTGCACGAAGACGTTGTGGCGGGCGATATTCTTCCTCCATTTGCTCTTTGAGGTCATGGTAGAGAGTATTGAGAAAATACTTGACCCTTTCATCAATGTTATCCTCGACGTGAGCTTCAAGGTTGATGCACTTTTGGGTCATGGTCTCGAGCTCACTCTTGACTTCCTCGAGCTCTTCAATCAGCATCTTCGTCTTTTCAGCTTGGATGGATTCTTCCATGTGATGCCACGAGTCATTGTCGTTAATTTGCTTTGCGGGGCTTTGGCAAGTTGAGTTTTGATATCACTTAGCTCCTCTTGTACGGACGATCGTCCCTTTGTCGAGTCACTCTCTATCTTTCGGAAATCCCTAGCAATGCGGGTAGGAGGCAAATCAAAGGCTTCTCTCCAACCCTCAACATGCTCCATTTCAGCGACAAGGGCTTTGGTCAAGTCTTGTAAAGTGTGTTGTTCAAGGCTTTCCTTGGTCATGACATGCTTTCCGGTAGACATTGTGTTGGGAGTCTTGGAGTTGAGTAGCTTGAAAAGCGACGGAAGAGATGCGAGATATCGGGATCTAGCCCCAGCGAGTCGGAAGCGAGGCTCAAAATGGCTCGAGGCTCGGATTCGGCAAACGAAGCATTATCTCGCGCGAGATATGTTGTCCGCGCGAGATAACCACACGGAAAGTCGATTTTTATTTAGACCTAATTTTTGGTCGGAACGGAAAGTCTGTTTTGAGGGGTTTCTAAGGCCTTTATCGAACCTAACGACTAAGCAATCAATCAGATTTTTGTAAGACAAAGCCATGTAAGATTGTTTTTTTGAAGGATTATATGCATATGCATTTTCAAAGGGACATCAGAAAGGGTCATTCGAAGGACTTTTTCGAAGGGACTTTTTCGAAGGGACTTTTCCGAATCCTTTTTTTCAATTTTGCATGGCTTTGTTTTGGTCAAAAACAAGAAAAGATCACTTAGAGTCAAAACCGGCCGGTCACGGAGTGATCCTAAAAGGTCAATCTACATGAGAATGTGGCGATGCGGGGGTTTGGAAGGCTAGGCTCCCCGCGATATGACAATCTAAGTGGATTGAATACGCGGAGTGGGATTGTCCAACTTCGGAGAGGCCAGGCGACTAGGTGGTTACCGTCATCCGTCCTTAGTGTGGGTCCGGGTTTATAGAGGGTATGCGGTGCAATGACGGTTATAATATGAGTGCGCGTGTGTGATAGTCAATCTAGGTGATAGAGTAAAATAGAGAGTTTTTTTTTTTGAAAGGAAAAGAAAAACGAGATAGTGGCCGCACCAAGTGGTTGCCTACGTTTCTCCCGAATTAGGAAGACTCAGGTCGTCGTAGTTCCACATAACGAGAGAGAAAGAGAGATAAATAATTCAATTTACAACTCCCGAATCCCCAATGGACCGGACTTTAATTAAATAAAACCCAATCGCACGCGAGTTTATAAATAATAATCAATTATTTAAAGGAAACGAAGGTTCGAGTTCTACACCTTAAGGGAGGCCTTAAGATGCGAGAACTCTGCGGATAATGAATGCAGGATCCCCTTGCGTGTTCGACCCTCGTCTTGGACCACGGGATGAGCAGGAGAAACCGAGAAAACAACGGTTGCCGAAGCCATATCTCGCGCGAGATATGATATCTCGTCGCGAGATAAGCTTCATCTGAGAGAAAAAAATTCGAATTTACTAATTTTGACGCAAGTTTAAGCCTCTTAATTTTAAGTCCCCAGCGGAGTCGCCCTTTGGCAAGCGTTGTGAGGGAAAAAGAAAGGATTAATGATTTTATCTTTCCTTTTCATTTTTGAGTCGCCACCTATATTATTCGATTGGAGAAAATAGGAAAACCATTTTGAAAAAGATTTGGGTTCGGGGCTTAGGTTATGAAATGGGTAGGTCAAGGAGCATCCATTTCACCCAATCCGGAGATCGGTCTTGCTAAAGAAAAGAGAGATTTTCAAAATAAAAGGAAAAGCGATTTTTAAGATTATAAACAAAGGTCCATTTAACGGGGTTAAACGGAATGTAGGATCGATTGCTTCGAGACCACCTCCATGATTTGGAGAGGCTCTAGGCCGATCCTAGATTCTATGGACTTATACCACTCTAATAATCAATTAGAAAGGGATTTAAGAATTACCTTGCGTGAGGTGATTTGGGCAGAGTTTTGACTCAAGTTTAGAGTCGACTCTTGACACGGACAGAGCTTCGCCTCGGTCCTTGACTTGGAGCTTAATGCTTGTTTATCAACGAGGTCGACAAACAAACTATGAGGTAAGTTTTTAGGGTGATTTTGTAGGATTCTTTCAAGGAGAGAAACCAACAAAATGTGTGTGTTATGAAAATTCTTGGACCTCTTGAACCTTGGAAGTCACCCAGTATTTATAGGGGTTGGGGAAGTGTTGAAGATGAAATCAAACACTTCAAGATGATCTCGAGACTCAAATTCTATTGGTTGGCCGGAGAGATAAAGTTTTATCTCGAAAAGAGGTTGAAATCGACGAGGGAGCGTAGTGCAGTCTGCGGAAGGAGGGATATCTCGCGCGAGATACGCCATCTCGCGGCGAGATATTGCTCTGTGGGCGATTTTGTCCTTTCCTCGCTATCTCGTATGCGGTTTAGTCCCAAACTAACGGTGGTTAGTCAAAACTTAACGAAACATGACGAAATGGTGGATTTCTACTTCTTGACTCAAGCGAGACTTAGAGTGGTATAAGTATGTTCCGATGTGTTCAGAATGGGGTGTCTACACTCCCAGACAATTGGTCTACAAGTTGTAATGATCTTACCTATTCAATAAAATTCATGTTTATTGCACTTGCCTATTATCATCGTTTGCACGTTTTTTTTTGAATTATTTGGATGTCTATATTAGAAAGACTCGTCTACCGACGAGGCGTGTTGGGTGAAATCTCGGTTCTTCCAAACACGTAACGACCCCAGAACCGTTTTCTCTTTCAAAAAGGTTTTCAATGTTTCCTTAAAAACGGCGTGGCGACTCCTAAAATTTTATTTTTCAAGCGACGCACATTCACTTTCAGTAAGGCATCCGATTTGGATCCTTATCTTTTCAAAGACCCCACCTCCTTCGAAAGTGACGTCACTTGGGGGCTAAGCTGTAAGTACCCAAATCCGAATTGTCAAAATTCGTTAGAAAGTTAATCGGAATCCATTAAGCGGCCCGCTCGAGCTAGCAGAAACCGTTAAGCTCCTGTTGCCAAGCCGACGAGACGTCCGGGGCTGCCCGTGCATCACGATGTCAGCGTACTCAACACACGTCGTTGCACGTAAAAGTACGGCTTTCCCTGAAAACGCACTTTTCGGCACTTTTCGGGAGCGTTTCAGACATTTTCCGGACAGTTATTTTAAAAAATGACCAAACCGGGAAATAACGGCACGAGGATCCATGGCCTGTGAGTCACAGGGACACGTGGCTCACATGCCATGGCTCCCCCATCACCTTTCAATCAAATTCGAGTGAAAAGACAAAAATACCCACGATATGCATTCTCGGTCAGGCCGAACTCATTTGCAAGAAATTTGGAATTGCCGGCCAAGTCCCTCCAATTTCCAAAGTTTCACGAAAACCCCATGGATTTCACCCCTCGATCCGTCAGGACTCATCTTTGAAATTACACCTATCATACGAGGAAGTACATCAAAGCCATTTGTCACAACAAAAATCACTCCCTTTCACCAAATACCCCACGGCCTAAACTGGTCTCCCTCCTCCCGAGCCCCGGTTTTACCTCGTTTTGCGTGAAAACTCCGTATTTCGATCAAATATAACCCCACCACTTCAAAATACCGTTCCAAACACACTTTCGTATCCCGTATATGCCCACCGAGCCAAAGGAGCCGACCCTAGCCATAGGTAGCTCCCTCTCTCTCTAAAACTCTCGTTCCATCTCGGTTTACGTGCCAGTCGCTACAACTGTTTCGGACGACGTTGTTGAAATGTAGACGCCTCCGTCTAACGGGGTCCGATACGTTTTAGCCCCTAGATCCTCTTCGCTTCCCATAAGAGAAGTAATCTCGGGTTAAAACGGCGTTCCGACCCCGTTCCATTTACTTTTATGTCATTTACAATTCTGGATCGTTTGATCCGTCGATCGTTATTTAAATTTCTGTCATTTACAATTTCGGACCGTTTGATCTGTCGAACATCATTTACTTTCACGCAAATTTACAACTCAGGAGCCATTTGGCTCGTCAATCGTACTTTACAATTCCGAGCCGTTTGACTCGTCGATTGTACTTTACAAATTCCGGACCGTTTGATCCGTCGATACCACATTTAAATCTTTGTCATTTACAAAGTCCGACCTGTTTGGATCGTGATAGTATTTACTTTTCAAAGTTCGAGTCGCAACCCGATTCGTTGATCGCATATCATTTAATACGTTTTTTCCGTAAAATCGTTAACAATGTAATGCTAAGTTCAAAACCGGAGTTCGACATTCGAACTCTCTTTCAAAATGCGCGAAATGACGTTTGGCATCCAAACGCTCATCTTCAAACTTAAAAGCCGACTTTTGACATTCAAAATCATTTAATACGTTTTTTCCGTAAAATCGTTAACAATGACATGCCCGGTTCAAAATCGGAGTTCGACATTCAAACTCTCTTTCAAAATGCGCGAAATGACGTTTGGCATCCAAACGCTCATCTTCAAACTTAAAAGCCGACTTTTGACATTCAAAATCATTTAATACGTTTTTCCCGTAAAATCGTTAACAATGACATGCCCGGTTCAAAACTGGAGTTCGACATTCGAACTCTCTTTCAAAATGTGCGAAATGACGTTTGGCATCCAAACGCTCATCTTCAAACTCTAAATCCGACGTTTGACATTCAAACGCTCTTTTCTTAAAAGTCAACATTTGACACTTAAGATAAACAGTTAAAATCAGCATTCGCGCCACTTTTCCTAAAACTTCAAAACCGACGTTTGTCATTCAAACGCTCGCCTTTTCAAAAGGAATCACCTAATCAACGTTTGACATTCAAACCAAGATTAAGCTTGTCATTCAAGCCCCCATTTCAAAATACAAACACACACACACACGCACACGATTTCGAGAAAGGTAGAAAGACTCGTCATACGAGGCATTTCGGGTGATCTCAATATACTCTTCCCGAAACGTAAGGTGACCTCCGAACCTAACAATCTCTGGTAATCAAAAAGCCTTTTACTCGTTTTTACTGCCAATAAAAATGACTCCCCATTTTCAAAAAGCCTTTTTCTAAGTTTTTGCTACCAATAAAAATGACACCTTTTTCAAACAATAGCCATTTCTCAACGTTTGGGCTCAAAATACAAAAACCGCATGGCGACTCCTCTCCTTCCCGAAAAGCGAGGTCTCAGACACCAACCCTCCGCGAAAGACAACCGCTTCGGTCGCGTGAATTCGGGTAATTTCGGAGTTAAAAAACTTCTTGGACAAGTAACTTGAGTTTACAACTTGGAAAATCTTTAAGGGTCTTGAGTCTTCATTCTTTGAGAAAAATACATTAATAAAAACAACGCACTAGTACTAAAGGGAACCTAACACACATAGAAAATCCTAATTGGTCTAGTTAAAATTAGGGGTCCTCAATAGTGCTTATTATGATTGGGATTAAGCAATTCTTAAGCTATACATATATTTGACTAACAATCTCCTCCTAATTGCTTAAGTCCAATCATCCTAGGTATACATCTATCTTAACTTAGTAATAGAATGATCAAAGAGTTTATCTTTTAATTATGTCATTCCCTAAGTCAAGTGACAACTTGATGTAACCTTGGAAAGCTTACAAAAAGAAAGCTTTAAAAAAATAAAAGATAAAGGAAATGGATGAATGATACAACCTGCAAATTGAGTTAGTTAGTAGTAGTTAAGTCATTCAAAAAAAAAAAAAGGAAATACAGAAAGCAAAGCATTTAAATGAATAAGTTGAGGGTCAAGAAAATCTCATTGAAAGTAGCAGCAACCGATTGAAAATGAAAGACACTACATCATCAATTACATTCTAAACTGGAGCAGGATCATCGGTTGAGTCCTTGTCCTTGGAAACCGCTGGTGTAGCCGATGAGATAGCCGATTCAGATTTTGCTCTCTTGGCCGCTTTCTTTCTTTTCATCTCTCTTCCTCTTCTTCTTTGCTGACTTCTTTGACTGATCGGCTAACAACTTCTTCAACAGCTCATTTTCAGCTTTAAGTTTAATCCACTCAGTGTTTGTCTTTCTAAATTGAGTGGCTTGATCAACTATCTTTTGTTCGGCTTCTTTGAGCTTGAGGTTTGCATGCTTGAGTTCATCGGTTGCTAGTTTCAAATCGGCTTGAACTGCTGTAACTTGATTCAACAGCTCCTGATTTGTATGAGTGGAGTCGTTGAGCTTAGTGGATAGATCAGTTGTAGTAGCATCTTTATCAAGCAGGCCAGCTACATATTTGGCCAAGTCTTTGGCATAACCATGTTCCATTCTATCCAATCTTCTTTCTTCCTCCTCCTGATTGGACTTAACCATCCCAGCCATCAGGGCATCATAGAGATCACACAAAATGAACAACAATCGGTCTAGCAAGATCTTCGCTAGTAGCTAGGTTGAGAAGCATCAGTTGAAGGAGAGGATATGTCACAGCTGAGGAATCATCGGTTGAGGGAGAAGAATCAACTGGAATAGCACCTTGGTCGGTTGAAGTAGCAATTGGAGCATGGGTCTGAATGGTCTGAGCTTGAACGGACAGAGAGGAAGGATCGGTTGGAGGACTACCAATAATTTACTCATCAGCTGAAGAGGAATCATCGGAGGCAGGAGCCACAAACCCATTTGTTTTCTAGGCTCAAAGAAATGGCACATTCTAGCACCACGAGATTCTTGAAAGGCTAATACCATAACCTCGGCGACTAAGGTAGAAAGAGATATGGCTTTCTCCCTTAACTTTATCAAGTGAAGCATCCTCGGAAGGTTTAGGAGTAGGAAGGCATGTACGATGTTGCTTTGAGGCTTGACCTTTCCATCTTCTTTTCGAACCGATAGCACAGGCACACAGAGGCATAAACCCAACAATTTTGGTTACCTCGAATGACCGGTTAAAGATTTTCAACTCAACACCTTGGTCATTCGGTTGTTTAGTGAGAAGTATTTGATGAATAAGTTACCGGTTGAGAGAGAACATTCAATAGTAGGGTAACCGATGAACGGAGTTGACCGCCAATGTAGAGAGCCCTTGGGTGATATCTTCTCGGGGATTAAAGATTGGTTTCTTCTTAACGAGGGAAGTCGAGAGATCAACTATTGGTCGGTTTTGCTAGGTATAATTTTTGAATTGTTGGCCGGTGCGGACCTTCTTCTTAGGAAGGATATGAGGAGCAAAATCAAAGTGGTCTCACGAGAAGGCATCGGTTTCGGGTAATGGCGGAGGCATTGGGATTGTTTGGAGGCTAGAATGGCTAACAATCTTCTCATGAGGCTTAAAGAAAAGCATTCCATTTGATAACCAGGGGATTGAGGTTTTTGTAGTGTAGTAATTGAGCGAAGACATGAGATCTTTCTGATCATGTAAAGAATCAAAACTGGTCGGTGGATGAGCATCATCAAAGGGTTATAGTCGAAAGTCTCGGCTACATTGAACTCTATTTCTTCTTCATCTTCAAGAAATTTTGAAGAAGGTAAATCAGCCTTAGACAAAAATAAAGGCTCCTCCTCGGCCGGTGGTTTTCCTATAAAAACGGAGGCTTGAATTGCACTAGCCTGGATATCCAAAATAGAAGCTTGAATGGCTTGGCACGAGTAGCCATCTCCTCAGCTCTTAACCGTTGACAGTCCAATTCAGCGTCAACCAGGCTAGCTTCCATAGCCTTCTGTAGATCCTTATCAGCAACAACATCAGCTTGAGCAAATTTCTCCTCCTCAATCGGTTCAGTAGATTCAACGGTTGAGGAAACGGTTACAGCAACTTTGCCTCCTCCCAAGGTCATAACTGGTGAAGTCTTGGATTACGCCTCCTCCTAAACTCTAATCGTTGCCATCGATTTTGGAGTTACAAAACCCTTCTTCTTTGACCCGTCACCATCGAGCTAGAGCTGGAACTTGAGTGGAGCTTGACCAGATGACCGTCATCACTCTCCCTCTTCATCTGAGCTTCCTCTTCTCCGTCATCTCTAAAGAATTCATCAATCTCCTCATCGGTCACAGAAGTCCATTTTGTCTTATTTGATTGAACCGATGAGAAGAAGTCAGCTAAAGCAATGTTTCCTGCAGCCTTAAGTTCTTTGTCAATCTCCACCATGTTTTGTAGCACATCCAATACATTTCTGATCAACTGATTCTTTCTTGGACCCAGGGCAACCAGTTCAGAATCAAAACTTGGTAGAATGTCTTCATCTTGTTCATTTCTACCCAACTGATAAGGGTCAGATTCTTACAGAGTATCTCGAGCGCCATAGAGAATGGCAAAGTCGGCCCATACAGATTGAATCATAATATCATGCCGTAACCAGTCCTGAGGCAAGTAAAAAGCATTCCAGAGTAGTGGAAGCTGATCAAAGTAACGGTTGTATAATTTGATGAGGTTGAGTCTGGACAGGGAGGCATCAAATTCCCTTAATCTGCAGGGTGTGCTGAAGTAAATACCCTTATCTTCATGGTTGTTGCCGTAATCAATGTAATCATGAATGTTACCTACAGGAACTGAAGCCTTGTTGATCTCGTGGAATTGCAACAATTTCCTGATGAATGGAGGCAAGTGTCAATGGGATAAATCCAATTGGGTGATGGAGCGATTAAGGATTGAGCGCCCGAGTTGTTGTGAAAGAAGTGGAATGAAGGGTTTCTTATCGGTTGGCATCTTACGTATGAAGGGTTAGAGGCATGACTGGCAATGAGAATGTAATCAGTTAGAAAGTTATGGCTGAATAGTCGTTTTGGAATGAAGGGGATGAAGGTAGTAAGATCGGTTTCAATCCTTTTCTTTCTCTCAGAATTTTCCTTGGCTAGTTGAGTTGGTGTTTTCTGAATCGTCTTTGATTTTGAGGAAAGAGGAGTCGGAAGGTTTTGAACGGTTGGAGGTTTGGCTGCTTTCCTGGCTATTTTTCTTTACCAGTTGGAGATCGGTTGAGAGGAAGGTTGAACGGGGAAGAAAGCGATCGGTTGAGGTTCATCGGTGGCCTTTCTCTTAGCCGGTGAAGTGGTGATCGGCTTAGAAGGCTCGGGAGCATCGATTACGGACTTCTTAACCTTGGCTTATATGCTTTCTTCTTCTTGACCAGGTTCGGCATCGGTTGGGGCAATGTCGATTGAGGCATCATCAACAACAATTGGTTTAGCCTCTCTCACAATCCTTGCTTGATCGGCCTTGTCAAATGCTTTGGAGGTTTTTAGGATAAAAAGGGCCGACCGGCGAGATGGCAAAGATAGCATGAATTCTTTTCGAGAATCCCTGCGATAAGTGGATAATGGCATGGCCTAGCCTTGTTTGCTCTAGCCGGTGGCTTCTCCTTACGAAATTTCTTGAAGGCCACAAGAATTATTCGTAGATAAATGAACACCGAGTTGAAATCCTTTTTGGAGAAAGATGGCGGCCATGGCTTCCCACTCGAACCATGGTGATGCGGTGATGAGAGCTTTGATTGGCCGAGATGATGCAACGGTCAACCACTTCAACTAAGGCATAATTCCACGGCATCCAAATCTGACTTTTTGTTACCCTCACCGGTAACGAACGGTTCAGTGCCTCTTACTTGGGACCAAGCCAACTCCATACTCTTCATATCATCGGTTGAGGGACCGGTTGAGGGTATGGTTGGGAAAGCATCGGCTATGGAGGCCGGAGAGAAGATAATCGGTACACCAGCTACAGTTGTTATGGAGGACATATCACCAACTTTCACATTATCATCCAAAACTCCATTGTTGAATAGCTCATTCACCAATTCATACAAGATATCATCATTACCCTCTGGCATCAAGAAAGGAAGATGACCCACTCCGGACAACAGGGCCTGCAGCAACTTGCCTTCTTAAGATTTGAAGAAGCTTGGGAGAATGTAACCTCCGTAGATGTCTTTATTGGGAGTTGAAGATTTTGGAGCCATCTGCAGAAATCAAACATCAATACAACATTTTAAGTTAGAACATTTTATAAGATAGTTAAATAAGAACAAGTTCATAGCTTAGAAAATTTTGAGTGTTCTAACATCAATATTCATAACTTAGAAAACTTTTGAATGTTTTAAGAATTATTACCAGAAAAGTTTGAAGGTTGATGAAGAAAAATGAAGAGCAGATGCAAGGATTGTTCAACCGATTAGAAAGCTTGATTCTTGCACAGAGTTTGAGAATTCTAGGGTTTTGAAAAGTTCAAATGAAGCTTTGAGATTTCCTTTTATAGGGAGAGAGAAAAAGAGAAGAAGAAGGGGTTTTGTATTGGGGAGAGCAAAATTTAAAATGTTTCAACTAGTTTGCATATATATTTAAATATTTTAAACATGATTTTAAATGTGGAAGCATAAAAATAGGTACATGTGTGCATTAGTTAAACTATAACACAATAACGAACAAAAAGATAACCTTTTGATAAATTGGATTGATGCAGAGATTATCTTTTTGATCAAAATTTTAAAATTTTGATCAACCAGAAGGAAAGAGTTGGTAACAGCTCACTGTTACTGTCAGAGATAAGCGGCTGAAAAGGACATCAGGTACAGATGAGCCGATTAAAATGGATTGGAAAAATAGGAGCGGCCACAGTTCGTCGTCGGTTGAGCGTTAGATGACCGATTAAACTTGTTGACCGGTTAGGCAAAACCGTTGAATGCTTTGACCGGTTGAAGGTGTAATCGGTTGAGATATGATCGGTCAGGTACAATGACCGGTTGAGAGCTTTTGCCATCGGTTAAGGTGCCCTCAATTAGGTTGAATGAGCAAGTAATGGTAGAATGAGGGTAAAATTGGGATATCACATATGATCGGTTGATAGCTTACACAGTTAGCAAAGTTAGCACAATTTATCAACGAATATCAATCATGCCTAGTTCTCCTCTAAGGAATTCAAACCTTTTAATGCCTAAGGGTTTTGTCAAAATATCAGCTAATTGATAATCAATATGAACTTTTAAGAGAACAATATTACCCTTTTCAACATGATCCTTGAGGAAGTGGTATTTGATGTCTATGTGCTTTGTCTTGGAATGCATCACAGGATTATTGGAGACTGAGATGGATGAGGTGTTGTCACAGTAGATGGGACACACTTCTTAGAGAATTTCATAGTCCACCGGTTGTTGCTTCATCCATAGGATTTGTGACGGCAACTTCAGCCGGCTATGTACTCAGCATCGATTGTAGAAGTGGAAATTGAAGCTTGCTTCTTGCACGACCAGGAAAGCAGTCGGTTGCCTAGAAATTGACAAGTTCCACTAGTACTTTTACTTGTGACCCTACAAGCTGCAAAATCAGCATCTGAATAGCCAATTAGTGTAAAGGATGAATCTTTTGGGTACCATAAACCTAAGTTAAAAATTCCCACTAGATATCTAATTATTCTCTTAACATCTTGAAGGTGAGATTCTCTAGGATCGGCTTGAAACCTAGCACATACACATACAGAAAACATGATATCTGACCTACTAGCAGTAAAGTAAAGTAGAGATCCTATCATACCTCGATAAAGTGTCATATCTACTTTCTTATCGGACTCATCTTTATCAAGATGTACATTAGTGGCCATTGGAGTGCTTTGAGGATGAGCAGAATCAAGACCAAATTTCTTGATGAGATCATTGGTGTATTTTGCTTGATTGATGAAGATTTCTTCTTGAGTTTGTTTGACTTGAAGTCTAAGGAAGAAGGTTAGCTCTCCCATCATGCTCATCTCGAACTTGCTTTGCATAAGTTTCTCAAATATCTTGCATAATTTTTCGTTAGTAGATCCAAATATAATATTATCAACATATATTTGAACTAACAATGAATGACCATTATGCTTAGCAATGAATAAGGTGGTATCGATTTTACTTCTCACTAAGTTTAGCTCTTGGTACTTGCTTGAGGCCATACAAAGCTTTGTTTAACCGATAGACATGATTAGGCTTCTTGGAGTTTTCAAATCCTGGAGGTTGATCTACATAAACAAGCTCTTGAAGTTCTCCATTAAGAAATGCACTTTTCACATCCATTTAGTATAACTTAAATTCCTTGTTGGCTGCATAGGCAAGAAACAACCTAATGGCTTCTAGTCTAGCTGTGGGAAAAAAATTCTCATCATAATCTATTCCTTTTTCTTGTCTGTACCCTTTTGCCATGAGTCTTGCTTTGTTCCTTGTTATTTTTCCAGACTCATCCAATTTATTTCTAAAAACCCATTTCGTTCCAATCACTGTCTGATCACTAGGTCGAGGCACTAATTCCCATGCTTTGCTTCTATCAAACTGGTTGAGCTCTTCCTGCATAACTTCTACCCAGCTGGGGTCATTCAGTGCTTCTTCAGTCTTCTTTGGTTCTATATTTGAGACCATATAGTAGAGGAGAATAGACTATATTATTCTTCCATGCTCCTCAACTGGCCTCTAGTCATTCTTGGACCAAAGACATCACCAATCACATTTTCTATTGGGTGATCTCTAACTAGTCTCACTTTCCTTGGAATATCTTGCTTGACCAATTCTTGTCTTAGGTTTTCTAAGGGAGGAGCAGAACCGGTAGAGGGAGGTGTGACCGGTTGGGGAAATCGGTTAGGGAGAGGTGAGGCTGACTGATGATCAGTTTGTGGTACAGGAAATGGTATATGAATGCTTGAAAGCTGGTTCGGGTTCGGGTGGTGTAAAAGGAACATTTGTAGAGGGCTGTTTGGTAGAGAATCGGTTGAGGGATTTTGAATATTGGTTTCTACGAATGATTGAGGGAAGAATGAGTCATCAACTAGAGCTCTACTTGCACCACTTGGGCCGAATGCGAGTTGGAGGTTGATTTGCATTATTAATGGTGGTTTGATTGGAGTTAGAGTTCTTTGGATTCACTGTCTCAAAAACACGAGAATTATTAGTACTATTTGGAGCCTTGTCAGACTCTAGCAAATCAAATTCATCAAATGTAACATGAACAGAATCAACAATTTTCAACAAACATTTATTGAAAACTCTAAATGCCTTACTGTGCTTGGCATAACCAACAAAGATACCATTATCGGCTTTCTCATCAAATTTACCTCGATGCCCTTTACCGTTGTAAAGAAAATAACACTTGCAGCCGAATATTTTGAAGAAACCGATGTTGGGAGTTCTGCCA
Organism: Adenophora triphylla var. japonica; assembly: GCA_022495995.1. NCBI lineage: Eukaryota > Viridiplantae > Streptophyta > Magnoliopsida > Asterales > Campanulaceae > Adenophora > Adenophora triphylla. Next base: position 19,481 of record JAFEMH010003331.1, read on the forward strand.
TGCCAAAGCTCGTAAGGGGTCTTGTTGTGAAACTTGTTGACCAGTGACCGATTCTGAGTGAAGCATGTTGTGTGGTAGCTTCAGCCCAAAGTACTTGGGTAGCCTTGCTTCAGATATCATCGTTTTCCCAGCTTCGATCAAGGTTCTGTTCTTTCTCTCAACAACACCATTTTGCTGTGGTGTTCCAGCGGCTGAGAAGTTGTGATCGATTCCGTGATCATCACAGTACTGAGCAATGCCATTGGTCTTGAACTCTGTTCCATTGTTGGATCTCATATTGATGATGACTCTCCTTTTGGGTTTGAAGTAGACGAAACATCTTGGTGGCAACTCCATAAGTGTCATCTTTGGAGGCGAAGGTTTCTACCCATGTATATCCTGAATAGTCGTCTACAACAACAAAGGCATATCTGCTTCCCCCTAAACTGGCAGTTGTTGTGTGGGGCCAAACAGATCCCTATGTAGAAGCTGAAGGAACTTAGATGTGGACATGAAGGGCTTGCTATGGAATGATTCTTTATGTTGCTTTCCTAGCTGGTAGGCTCTGCATTTCCTTCCCTAATTAGAAGACACTTGAGGTAAGCCGGTGACCGAATTTGCATTTGCCAGCTTGGATAGTTACTTGAAGTTCAAGTGACTGAGTCTCTTGTGCCATAGCCATGAATTCTCAATGATGTTCTTTGCTACAAAACAAACATTAGTAACACTAGAAACAATATTTAAATCTATAGCATATATGTTACCTTTTCTTTGTTTACTGAGAAGGGTTTCTCCTATAGCAATGTCTTGCACATAACAATTGGAAGAATTGAAAATACAATGCATGCCTTTATCACAAAATTGTGATATGGAGAGAAGGATATGTTTCAGACCGTCCACCAAAGATACCTTCTGTACAGTAACCGTGCCTCTTTTGATGGATCCACGAGCGACTATTTTACCCTTTGCGTTGTCACCAAAGACAACTGGAGGACCTGATGCTTCTTCAAGATCGGTAAGGAGATCAGCATGGCCAGTCATATGCAGTGAGCATCCACTATCCAAAATCCAAACATTCTTACTTGCATCGATTGAGGCAATAAAGCATTCCTGAAATAAGACAATAAGCTTATGGCCCCCCTTATTCTTTTGGGTCCAAAGAGTTAGTTCCTCTTTGGCGGCCATACCGACCACCACTTGAGCTTTGAGACTCATTGGATCCGAGATAGGCGCTTGAGGCATTCATAAGCCTTGTGACCGATAAATCCACAATTTGCACATTTATTTGAAGAAGGTTGTGAAGAAGTGGATGAGTTGATATTCAATTTGCCAATTGCTTCAGAAGGATCAAAAGATTGAACAGGAACAAAAACTTTGGGCACAAAGGTGTTGGTTTTTCCTTTGTTGGCGAGTTGCATTGATTTGAAAATCCTTTATCGGTTGAAGAACTCTTACCAGTTGGAGCAGTGCTGCCGGTGATAGATGTCTGACCGGTTGCTCCTTGACCGGCTGCTGTTGCTTTACCGGTTGAGGTTTCCAGACCAGTAACTTGACCAGCAATTTTAGTTCCAACTTTTTTGTCACCATCACCAAGTGGGACATAGGGTTCCAGCTTAGGATCAGCTACCTTAGCCCGTTGGGTTTTATTCTTGTCAACCTTCTTGACCTTGGTCTGTGTCCTTCACCTTAGTATAGGTGAGTGGGACATCATTAAAAGTATGAGGAGTACTTTTCTTTAGCAGACTAGGTTGAGTATCATCAAACTTCTCCATCAAGTTCTTAGTGAGCAGCCAACCACCTTTCGTCGACTAAGTCTAGGTCGAGCAACCGGTTTACTTTATTCATTCGACTCATCATGGTTGGTGCCTCTAGGCGTGGGGATGACCATTTCTGCGGTGCCGTGGCTTCTAATCCAAATGTTAATTTGAATGGTGTTTCCCGGTTGGCCCCCAGGTGGCTGTGCGAATTGCCCATAAGGCCAGGGGGAGTTCGTCCAACCATCTACCACTACTCCATTCCAGGTTTTTTGTGATAGCAGTCAGGACTAATTTGTTTGCAACTTTAGCTTGCCCGTTACACTGAGGTCAACTTACTGATGACTTGATATGTCTGACTCCCAATCTGTTCAGCTCGACTGTGAAATATCTAGAGAACTGGAGGCCATGATCTGATACGATTGTATGGGGGACCCCAATCAGCACCTGATAAAGCCGTGCACGAAGTTGATTGCGGTTTCCTCTGTGATTTTAGCTAAATCTCTTTACTCTATCCATTTAGAGAAGTAATTAAATGCCACGTTGACATACTTGCAATTTCCCCAGGCAGGAGGGAAGGGTTCGATGATGTTAATTCCCCACATGTCAAATGGCCAAGTAGTGATTTTAAGAGTTTGCTCGGCTGATGGGACTCTTAGGATGTCGGCATACCTCTAGCACTTGTCACACTTTTTGGCATATGTTTGGGTGTCATCTCTCAAGGTCAGCCAATAGTAACCCAAATAATGATGTTATCAACTATAGTTCTGGCCCCCGGGTGACCGCCACATATGCCATTATGAACTTCAGCTAGTAGGTTTTCTGTTTCTTTGGGATGAACTGAGAAGAGGTTTCATGAATGAACTTCGGTATAGGACCTCATTCCATACCGTGAACCTCACTGATTTCTTCTTGATGACTCTTGCTCATAACTCGTCTTCTAGTAGTTGGTTCCTTTCAATGAATTCCATGTACTCGTCTATCCAACATTTTTCTTCCCCGTTGACGAACATTATTTTTATTCTTTCGTAAGATGGCTCGTCGGCATAAATTCTGAGTGGGTTGGTATCTGGGTCGACCTCATTGATGGCAGCCAGTTTGGATAGGATGTCTGCCACTTGATTGTCTTCTTAGCCTATCTGTTTTATCTCCCAAAATTCCAGCTTTTCACCATGTTGAGGACGAGATCCCTGTACTTTGTCAAGATGGGATGCTGGTGTTGTATTCGCCCTTTACTTGTTCGACTACAATCTGAGAGTCACAGAAGGCAGCCAACTTTCTTGCTCCGTAGAAGAAAGCTAGTTACAGTCCAAAGATTAAGGCCTCATACTCGGCCTGATTCTTAGAGGTTAGAAAATGTTGGTGTAATGCCCTAGGCTATAGTTATGTTTAACTTGAACCGTTATGTATCATCTTTATCATTTATTATAGAGCGTGTTTATTCTGTTCATTATATGTTTGCATGTTCATTATATTGAACTGCGTTCCTAGTTTTTGTGAACAACTAGTATAAGTTGGTAATGGATAATCATAGAGATGATTATTGTAAGTACGCCAATCCAATTCGCGACCCTTTATAGGTGCATTTTAATATGATAAAATTGCACTAGGGGCGTTTTGGTAAATTTCCGATCCATTTCGAGACTTCCGAAAATATCTCATAAGTTTCTTACGAAGGAAGTACTTTTAAGTATTTTTCACAAGCAAAAGGACCTACAAGGAATAAATCAGTTTGGACCTATTGGGAATTAACCTGGAATATTCCAGAACCAGGTTTTGGCGCCAGAAACGGTTATGGACGTTCTCAGTAGTGCGACATCTCGAGCCATGGAAAATGGATACAGGAGGTCGTGCAACACAACTCAACCATCATCAGCAGCCTATAAATAAGACCCTCCCCCTCTCATATCTGGATCCCTCTTTTGCATACTATTACTCTGCCAAAGTAGAAACGTAACACACACTGCAAACACACACATACCTCTCTCTCTCCTACCCAAATTCATCCCATCCTCCTCCAATTCAATCCAATTCACTCATTACCACCTAGATCTTCAGACCACAACTCCTCCCAAGCTCAATTGGTCTCAGAAGCTGCTTGTTGAAAGGTTCTATACCTGTTTGGGTATAGGATTCGTGGATCTTCAAGGGTAACTCATCAATTCCCTACTTCTCTCTCATATTATGTGATCTCTTTCATAATTCAAGCAATTTAGTCTCATTTGATTTAGTAATTCGACTCCATCTGTCTTACTTGCTGAACACCAGTCGCAATCTCTCTGTTTAATCATTTTGTTTAGCATAATTGCATGTTTATGAGTTGATATTGTTTGGAATTGTTGTTTGATTCCCAAGGGAGTGTGGATCTTCCCATATCCATACCCCCTTGGTTGAATAATCATAGATTTATGCATTTTCGAAGCTGAATTGGTAATATAATTGGATCTGTATTGGTTTCTGTTCCTTCTGTGTTCAATGTGTAAGATCTCTACAGATGGGCAACCTGTGTCACGCGACACAACTTGCCTGGATGGATCATGTGTCACGCGACACATCTAGCCAGGCAGGTTTTGTGTCACGCGACACATCTTGTCAGTTTGCAGAGATCCTTTCCAGTTGTAATTTATTTTGAGATCTGTAATTGGGATGTGGCCTCCCTTATCAAATGCTTCACAAGTTGTAAAAATCTCATTTCAATCAATAAAATTCATTCACCACATTTGTTTGTCATTGTTGTTTGCACACACTATGAATGATTTTGGATGTTTATTTCGAAAGACTCGTCTACGGACGAGGCATGTTGGGTGAACTCCCGGTTCTTTCCAACACGTTACCTGACCCCCGAACCCTTTTCTCTTTTCAAAGGTTTTTCAAAGTGTACCTTAAAACATGGTGTGGCGACTCCCAAAAACTTTTTTTAAAATTTCGGCGAGCGTACATTCAGTGGCGACTCCGCTGGAGACATACTTTTGAAAACCTGTTTTTTCAAAATTAAGAGGGTCAAACATCCAGTTCTTGTAAACATCCAATATGTTCATATTGTGTGCATCATTAATGATCTTGTGTGGTACATGCATTTTATGAGATTGTGAGATTTGTGTGCCCTTGTGTGCTTCATTGTTCTTATGTTGCCATGTTCTGGTGTTGTGATTTGTTCCTTGCCATGAGGAGGCAGGGGCTGAATTCCTATTTCAGGTTCTGGTTCATGGCTAGTCAGGTCGTGCGACAGTCTCAGCCATGGCTGTCCTGTGTCACGAGACACAACTAGCCACTGAGCAGTTTCAGGTCTTGGCTAAGGGCAGTCCCTTGGATCGGAATGTGCAGTTGGTTATTGTACCCTTGTTAATCTGTGTGTGTGTGTGTGTGTTTATTTTCCGTTTGTTTTTCCTTTTCAAATAAAAAAATTATAAAAAAAAAATTGGATTCAAAAATTATTTTTCATAAATAAAAGAACATAGTCATCCGCACACTACATCACATAGATTTAGAACCCTCGGGTGCGATTGACGGCATCGCGGACGGCCATGTAATTCGCCTACGCTTGAACGCCTGAAATCAAACCTACCCCCCTAGCGCATCATAGGTGGCGCCACACTTTAAAGCTTACCCATGGTTGTTTTTGGATACATCATTTTAAAAATTACCCTAAAATGAGTTGTTTCGAAATTTATAATAGGACGTATATACCTATCCCAAAACCTTGCACTTGTGGGGGCATGTTGCCAATTCAACATGGTTTCACGTGGGGACATGTCATCCTCGTGACATGTTCTAACGAGAAATCATGCCGCATTGTCACCGTGCGCCGACGAGAGGTCATGCCGGATTTTTCTTTGAAATTCTTCAAGAATACCCGTTATGCTGCCCAAATTTCCCCGGAAATTTGGATTACTCGTCCGTCCCACATTGTGCTTAGGTCTTGTTTAGGTGTTATTGCCTATTATTAAGTTCTATACAAAACATTTGGTGTAATTTGAATGTTGCGTCCCTAGGTTCCCCCGAGGTATATATTGCGTAAATAAAGGCTTATCCTTTCCCAACCTTATTTAGGATTTAAAAGATACAAATTTATACTTGAACATAAATAAGATGTTTGCACGAGTCCGTCCTTTTCTTCCTTTCCCTCTCCCGTACTTTCTCAAAGTCTTTTCCTTCACCACCTTATCAACCAATACCCACCTCTACAGTTGTGGCAAGTTGGGTGCGTGCTCCGGCTTCCAGTGCTCATTTGGTTCGTGTCCCCGAGATAGTTGCAGTTTCTGGCGGAGCTCACATCTGTTTTGATATTTGAGATGTCTGGTACAAAGGATATGTCGTTTGCTTAGTCTGGAGGTTCCTTTGCTTCGGGTCAGCTGGATCTGAATGATTTATCTGTGGTTGAGTTGCGTGCTGCTCTTGAGGTTGCCCTGGTTCGTGAGAGCAAGGCTCAATTGCTTGCCCAAATTGCTAGGGCCCGAAAAGAGGAAACGCATGCTAGGTTCATGGAAGCCATGCGTGTCCGAGGGATCACAGTCATTCGTCATGAAGATGGGTCTTATACGAAGAGATCATTTGCGCTAACAACACTGATTATGAGACTGGAAATGTTTCTATCCCTCTTCAGCCCACCGTTAATGTTACATCTTCCTTCGCTTATCAAATGCGTGGGATGAAAGGGATGAATGTGAAGGCACAAGGTGGGAGTCCTCCTCCAGCACCTCAAGTCGACCAAGCTCAGATTCAGAGTATACAACCGATCCCCAATGCTTTTGGATCTCCTAATCAATTTAGGTCACAGTGTCAATATCAACAAGGTTCCCAAGGATCATGGCATTATGTGGACAACCAGTTCAATCAGAAAAGATTGCTGCCGCTCCCCACTAACCAAGCTACGCCTCAAAGAAGTTTTTCTCAACCATTGATGGGTTCATCTTATGGTTTCAGCTCGTTGTCTAAGCAGAGTCATTTTTCAGGACCAAACCCGTACGTAACCGCTAATCAAATGTCCTTCATTCCTGCCACGAATCCCATTCAGCAAGGGGCACCAGTACCCGAGTCCCCTCCAAAGGTGGTTCAGATGGAAAGAAGAAAATAGTACTGTGGTGACGTGGGGATGCCTATGGATGAATTCCTCAAGATCTTGGTAAGGGGAGGTTTGGTTCAGCCACTGGTCAATTATAGCCCTCCTTGTCCTAAGCCCAACCTGGACAAAAGGAAATTCTGCCACTACCATCAATATCCTGGCCATACCACTCACGACTGCAAACCTTTGAGGGTGATCATCCAAGGACTCATTGATGAAGGGAAGATTGAAAATGACTTTCAAGAGAAAAGTAGTGTTCAGAGCCATAGTTGGTTTCCACCTCGCAAGCAGCGGAAATTTGATGATCTCGGAATAACAACTAAAGAAGCCTTCAATGGGTTAGTTCTAAGAGGAATGATCAAACCACTTGGCAATAACCATCCCAGCAAACCCAATCTGGATGTGTATCGTAGCAAGTATTACTACTATCATTAGTATCCTGGCCACATCACCAATGATTGCACCCCTCTAAAAGTGCTCATCCAAAAGCTTGTTGATGAAGGTAGGATTGAGAAGGCTTGTCCCAAGGTGGTTACCAATCTTTTGCCATGATTCTAACGGATTCCCCCTATCCTGAGTTGAAGATAATATAGTCGATCAGTCATCGTAGGGTCTAGATTGTTTTTCATTTTAGTAGTAAATGTCTCTTTTGTGGTTCGAGTATGTTATGTCTGTATTATGAGTCTTTTAGTAATAAAAATCTTTGTTTCTTTTCTTGCTAGACTCGAGACATCACTCGCATACCCACATTACACCTAATTGAAATGGTTTTATTCTACATGATCACTTATGCTGCTCAATCGCTAATGTTTTGAAATGATTAATATTTAATTTAATCGGAGTGAGAAAATCGGCTGATATATTTCTCAAATTGGGGCTTATCAACTCCCTACCTCACATCTCATATGCTCACATCTCTTTCATCATACTCATCGTTCCGTTGCTCAGAGAATTTGCATGAATCTTTCTCAAGTTGGCGTAAACAAGCAATGAGGCCTTAATCTCGTTTAGACCATCCGGTATGGACCGCAGTTGAACCTTTCACCCATAGGAAAGCCATTACCTCACCCTCACCGAATAATACCCTTTCATTTCAAGATCGGCATGTTTTGAAACCCTTTTAACCATCTCCAGAAGATAGAAGGACTATCCTTAAGACTCCCATGATTCAAAGTAAGATTAACCGTCTCCAAGCTCAAGAATGACGGAATGCAGCGATCCATCCTAGGGACTAGCTGGAGTTCTCTCTCAAGAAATAAAATAGAAGAAAAAGAAAAAAAATGAGGAAAGAGGAAAAAAAAAGAAGGAGAAAAAGAAAAAAAAAAGAGAAGAGAGCCTGGTCCCTACCAATTTTCTCAAAAGCAAAAATTAAAGGATCTAGTTGCTTATTCAAAGGGAGTCTCAAAGCAAATAAAGAGACAACATGGATGTCCCCTCACCATTACCTTCAAACCAATTCCAAGCCATCCTCTCGATTTTAGAGGATACTCCTATTACCTCCAACCAATCCCAAGCCATCCTCTCATTTTAGAGGATATGCCCATTACCCGTGCCTTTGACCGAAACAAATTGGACCTCTCATTCTTAGAGGCAATCAAATCCCCCACCTTAGAAATCCCAAACACATCCCCGAAAGCCAAACTCTCGTCTTTAGAGGTTCAGTCAGTAAAAAGCCCAGCCGACCTCTCATCTTAAGAAGTCATGATGTTCCAAATCACCCGATGGCCGGTCGAAACCCTGAAACCCAGCTACAGTTTCTATCGGATAGCAGTTTCTTTCCAATTTCATTAGGATCTAAATCAAATTAACGCTTCATTGCTTGATTAAATCGGAGCCAAATCCATCTCGGCTCAAAAAGATCATCAATCAGAGATTATGCAATTTCAAATCCAATTCATTTGACACTTCATGTGAGCATATTTCATTTCTCCTCCAAAAACACTTCCCGTGAACGTCCCACTAGGGCTTCGCATCCGTGCCTTTCATGGACACTTCAAGGAGACATGTGCGTTAGTTCTCCAGTTCTCAAAAGATCTTCGAATATCCGCATTCCATGTCTTTTCAATCAGGACTTGCCCGAACTACGGAGACCTGAGCCCCTTAGTTCTCTTTGCAAAAGGGGAATGTAGGCAACCAGAATTGGTCCGGTCGAAAGCACAAACAAATCTCAGAAAATCTGGTCTCATCAAGGGTCGTCCCTATACATGAACCCTCATTCCATCTCACCGAAGCTGATCGTGATATCAGTTGGCTCTCTCCTCACGATTAATTGAAATATTTGTTCATATCAAGCTTAGTGGTTGAATAACCCGAACATCAATAAAGGGTTTTAAGCAGCTTTGTGATCATCACGAATAAGACAAGTTTTCAAGTGTCTCGACAAGTCTTCTCTTTCTACATCATAGGGAAATAGAGTTAAACACTGTCTTTCTATCATCAGGGGCTTCCATACACTTTTCCACACCTTGTGACGTTTATACTCTCCCAAAAGAGTCAAACCATAAGCGAGTGTGTCACATAAAAATGGGATTCATTCCCACCTTTCGAAAGATGTGTTCCTGCACGTAAACACTTTTGAGTCTTATTCAACGACTGATTGACTGGAGTTTGAAAGATAATCGCCTCCTTGGCCACATGATGTTGTTATCTGCAATGGGGCTGCGTTGGAGCTATGTCAAAGTGGGGCTGCCCCAGATCCAGTTCGTGATGATTTCTTCCATATTGGGGCTTGGTCAGACAGAAGAGGAATTGTGTGTGCATCTATACAGATTATGGGGCTGCTTTTACAACCTCAATCCTTGAGGATATCTCTGTAGTTGGAGGACTACTTCATGAGGGGCTGCTGAAATTCTTGCCCTAGGCAAAGGGATTGTGGTTAGACATGTATAAAGCTTAGTTGGGAAAACACATCGGTGAGGCTTGTTGTGTCACACGACACAATTGACCACAAGGGGTCTGGAGTCGTGCGACAACCCTTGCCTCACATCGGGCATCAGCAATCTGCATTCAGTTCTTACCAGGGCACACCCCGACTTGTCCAAAGATGCAACCATCAGCCACCACTTTTCAAACAACTTGGGAGAGGGTTCATTCACCCCATATACCTCAGACATACACAATCAAATCCATCATTCCATGCACATACACAAAGCATACAAATCACATATACACCAACATCATAACCTTTCACTCCATTCATTCTCATATTCCAAGGAAAAGATGGGCTCGTGCAAATAACAAAAGATAATAATAATGTATTAAATTAATAGGCAATCAATTTTAAATATAGTTCAAAGTAATGCATAGAAAGTAGTTTACACAAAACATATAATCACATATACACCAATATCATAACCTTTCACTCCATTCATTCTCATATTCCAAGGAAAAGATGGGCTCGTGCAAATAACAAAAGCTGATAATAATGTATTAAATTAATAGGCAATCAATTTTAAATATAGTTCAAAGTAATTCATAGAAAGTAGTTTAGACAAAAAGTGTTTGTTTTCTACAAGGTACAATAATCAAAAGGTCGCAATCTGATCCAAAGGGCTACTCCGAATCTTTACCCTCCGAATCATCATCATCCGAGTCGTCATTATCATCCTCCTCACTGTCCTCTCCCCCTTCATCATCCTGCTCGACCAGTACATGATCCGGATCATCAGCAGGAGCTCGGTAGATCACAGGGTCCGCTCGATAAAACTCATCAATGGCAGGGATGGCAACCGTCTCAATCTCATGAGGATCAACAGGAATATCATCATCATCACTCTCATACTCTGAACTAGAAGAACTGGAAGAAGTATTTGATACATTCTTGGTCTGGGGTCTCTTCTGCCCGCTCATATCCATGCCGACCCGGGCTCTCTTCCTCTCAGGCAAGCTGGGAGTGGAATCATCATCATCTGAAATCTGAGACAGGCACCGCTCCTTCCAAAAATGGGCACTCCTCTCCAGCTGCTCAATTATGTCCAGAGCTCCCATATAAGATCGAGCAAAAATCCTATAAGCCTCAGCTGAGACCTGATACAATCAAACAACAGAAGAATCAAGAAGCCAGTTGGGACAATAACAAAGGACACTAACAGTTCAAGCTCTAGAAAAGAAAAGATGGCACTCACAGATCTGGAACCCCCAGGGAGCTAGATATGGGGACGACTCCGGCTTGTGTCAAGAGGAGCTCTCCTCATGTGATCCCCATCCCAAAAGTCAACAAAAGGAGGAGGTAAGGGTCGTCTCGCCACAAATCCAGATGAAGAGCCTGCATCTCGAGCACCACGCCTCGCCATCACCTGCGGTGATCGTAATTGTTAGTGTTATGCCCTAGGCCTATAGTTGATAGACTTATGTGTTGACATTATTTATTATTATATGAGATGTTTATCATTTGATTATTATATGTTTTGCATATTTGTCTGTAATAATCTCCGTCCCTAATTATTAAGAGAATAATTAGTATAAATTTTAATGGATAATCATATGATGATTATATGCATAGAGATGCACATTAAATTTATGGGTACTTGTTAGAGAACAAGTGACTGGACTTGACCCGTATGATATTTATGTCATGGTCAAATGTCATAATTAAATCTCATAAGGTTACTTCATTTAGTCCCTAGACCTGAGATTATCATGACCTTACATATGATGAAAGTCATGTTTGATTTTAGTCAAACGATATCTTAACACGATATCTATAAAGGCTATCTTTGGCATGATCGGATTCATGATGGGAAGGATGATAAGTCAAGATGGAAGTTGTCCCTCGAAAGAGAGATGTTTTGCTTAGGCCCCTCGATGAGTGATAATGATGAAGGTGTATGGCCATACCCCAATGTGATTGGAATTATCATTATACTCGGAATCGAGAAAGCATTGAACAAAGACAAGTTGACGAGGACCATGACTTGTGTTCAATATAACATCGTGAGACAAAGAGAGAAATGGAAGTGCACCATTGGAAATGTGAACTCTTACTTTACATTATTTGGGTAGACATAATGGCTTGCTAGAGTCCGCTTATGTCTTATGAGAGTCGATATGATCGAGCTCATTGCCAACATAATGTAATCCTATTGGGTCACACAGAAATAGAATGAACTAAATAAACCAGAGGAAGAATGATTGAGAGAAACCTGATGTGACTTAAAGTATCGCGCGACAGAACTAGTCCATGGGACTCGTCTGGTCGTGCGACACTCTAAGGCCATAGAGGTATTTTTTGGAATGGTTTCCTAATTTGATTAGGAAACAAATATTGATGCTAAAGTAGTATAAATATAACAGTCTGTCAGCCCTAAAAAGCCAGCCGAAATTCTGAAAAGAAATTCACAACATATACTCTCAATATTCTTCATAGGTTTAAGAGATCTAGCAATCTTCAAGAAGCTTTTCTTGGTTCATTCAAAGGTGTGGATACCGAAAGAGGGTCTTCGCTCGTTCATCGATCAAGGCCTAGAGTTAAAGCAATCTGAAGAACGAAGTTTGTGATTCGAAATCACATAATCAAATCGTTCGATAGCTCAAGAACGGAAAGCGTTAAAGGTTGGTTATTTCTATCTCATAGGTTTCAATTTAATTGTATAGAACGGATCCTAGGCTCTTGGGTTTTGTGTTAATTAGATGCTTAATTCCGCTGCGCATGGACCCATAAAACCCAACAATAATCTCTCCGCCACAAACACTGCATAATCTCCTCCCTCCACAATATGGTTGTAGGCACCATCACCCTGGATTAAAGTAATCAAATCATCCAGCTTACGGGGAAACCACATATCCTTCGGAGGATCAACCGGGACCTGAGCAATCCTATCTGTACCTTGCTGCCTGTAAAATCTCTCTCCTAGATAGAAAGCATCCCTGGACAAGCCCACAAGTAGCTTGCGACACTCTGTCAAGTGCGCAGCATAATCCAAATCATGATCGCCATATATGCCAGTCCAAGGGAACAATCTCAAGCTCTGGGGAGTCCCTCTCAAGCACACCAGCGTGTCCTGATAAGAAGCTGTCACTCGGCGTCTCAAATCAGATGTCCTGGTCTTCTTTCTAGCGACCTTCACCCATCGCCTCAGAGCAGGAAAGGTGGTGGCAGGAAACTCACCCTGGACCTGCCAGGCGTAGCAGCTAAAAATCTCATAAGCCCAAGCCTGAAAGAAAAAATCAAAACAGGTGAGATACCAGTAATAAATAATAGAGGGAGGGGTGCCAAAGAAAAGAAGTCAAGATGGGAAGTACCTCAAAAGCCATGTGACAGCAGTTGAAGGTCATCGCCTTCCCCCTGCTGATATCGTCAAGAGCCAGGTACATCTCAGCCAGGCCAGCCTCGCCCAAGATAGTGGTCCTAACAAAGAAATTTCAAGTCCTTAAAAGCTCTAACAAAGAAATCAGGGCAATAGATGCACAGTTGACAAACAACATGTCAGACAGGCCAACCCATACAAAGGCCCGTGCTAATCTCTCGGCTCTCAGCCGGCTCTCCTCAGAATCATCCAAGATCGCAGGATAGTCCCTTCTCTGCTCCCCAATATGGCCGTGAAGCTCACCCAGCTCATATCCATTCCCCTTCTTGTCCCGGGGAATGAAACCAAGCAACCCCATAAAATCTGCATCAGTAAGAGGCTAGGGGTCAGCAACAAGCGCAGGCTCATCAAGATAGAGAGGCTCAGCAGTGAAAGGCAATCTGGTGATGACTGCAAAATCATATGGCGTGACTGTCGCCTCGCCCCAAGAAAAGTGGAAGGAATGGGTGGTCTCCCACCAGAACTCCCTAAATGCTCTCATCAACTCAACACTCCTCTGAGTATCTCTAATGGCTTTCACGATCTTGAAGAACTGTCCCAGCCCAGAAGCATAAATTATGCCCTTGGGCGAGTGAATCAGCTTCGGACTACCGGGTAAACTGTCCCACAATCGGCCAATCACCTCCGGAGAACCCCGGGTGCGCAATCCCTACAGGTAAACACAGCGCAGGTATGAATATCTCATTTTTTCCTTAAAAGCATGTCAATCAATGTTCATATTTGTTCATACTTGCATAAAAATGGTCATTTTTACTTTAAGTCTGTTCTAAGCAAAATTAGGTTAAATCATTAGAGCATGCATTCATCATCCCATGTTCTGATTCCATTCATGCGTGCAAGTTCGAATCTTTTTGGCATAAAAATTCAATTTCAAAATCAATTTAATCCCAATAAAAGCAAGGGTTACAAGAAAATACTGTGGATTTCTTCTCGGTAGCAGAAGTGTGTTCTTTAAGCTGAGGGTAAAACTCTCCCCTCACAGCTTGCGGGATGAACGGCCTGTAAGTACCCAAATCCGGATCGCCAAAATCCGTTAGAAAGTTAACCGGAATCCGTTAACTGGCCCGCTCCAGGTTAACCGAAACCCGTTAAGCTCCCCGTTCCCAAGCCAACAAGACGTATCGGGACTGCCCCGTGCATTCCAATGTCAAAGCGTACTCAACACACGTCGTCGCACGTAAAAGTACAGCTTTCCCTGAAAAACGCCCTTTCCGGGGGCGTTTTGGACATTTTTTGGACTGTTATTTTAAAAACGGACAAAACCGGGGATAATGACACGAAATCCCGTAACCTGGGGAGTCATAGGGACACTTGGCGTGCATGCCACATCTCCCTCATCAACATCAATCAAAAATCAGTGTGAAAAGACTAAAATACCCCTGGTATGCAGTCTATGTCCGGCCGGACTCTTTTGCAGACAATCTGGTGTTAGGGTTAGTGCGTGTGTGTGTGTTAGGGTTTAGTGTGTGTTAGTGTGTGATGGAAAAGGTGTAATTAGTATGTGTAATTGTGAATTAGAGAGTATTATTAGGATTTGATTATAGAAACCCTAGGGATATTTTGGTAAATCGAAAGGGGTTTAGGGTTAATCTTTAGAGGAATTAAAAGAGAATCTTTTTGTATGATTGTAGATTCGTGCGAGGGCTCGTTGCAAGGATAGTGCAAGAAATCGAGGTAAGGGATTATATATCTTTAAGTTTATTGATTTTTGCTCCGTTCCAATTATTAGGCTTTCGCATATTTCTTGGCGATATACGTTCCTTTGATACGTAAAAGCTGACCTCGCGTCAGTATTTGTTTTGACTCCCTCGTTTACCGTTATTTGCTAATCTTTTGTTGTTCGTTTGCTATATCGTTCTTTTGATTTCGTAAATACGGAAATATTATTGTCCTTGTAAAAGTTCGTATTTTGTATAAAATGAATTTTGATATGAAATAATTTTGTGTTCCATCAATGATCACTAAGTTAGACAACCTGCTTCTGCGGGGTATATTTGATATTTGGCCTTCGGGCAAACTTAGTTCACCGCTTCAACTTAGTGGTGTGGTGTTCCGGATACACTGTTTAGGAATTTGCGGAGTCATTTTGTTCCCTTTATGGGATTTTGTTTGATAAGGTCAGTGGACCACTTATGTGATCATGATGTCTGTGAATGATTTGATTATCTACGACTGGAATTGGACGGTTGTAGATAATTAGAGCATTCGAGTTAGTTTTGTTCAGCTTATCAATCCTTTGAATTTCCTTATAATCTGTGAGTGGTTTAGTTAGTTAAAACTGGTATGGGACGGTTTTAATTAAGTAAATTATTCGAGTCAGTTTGAATCGATTTCGTCATCATTTGAAACTCCAAAATATTAGTCAACTCAGTTTGTGAAACCGTTGAGATTTTGAAAGACATTTGGTTTGAGATTTGGTAAATAACTATTTCGAATTTGTGTTCTGTTATGTATTCGATTGTTATTTGGACTTTGTATCGTTTGAGATTCCTTCAGGTCAACTCCTCCTTAGTAACCGGAGGGACTGTATATGAACTTATTGGCATTGTTCGCTCACCCTTTCATCTTCTTTTCTTCCAGATTTCAAATAGGAAGAATGTGATTCGGTTCGAGAGCACTTCATAAGGAGTTCAAGGATCGTTTTAGTTTATTTCATTTTAGACTCATTAGTTAGTTATTTCAGTTATTTGAGAGTTTGTAAGACTTTAAAGATTTTGTTGGGTTTTAGTTACCGCTATTTGATTTTGAAATATTAATTATATTGGAGAATTATCATTATTATTGTTGTGAAAATTTGGGGTCCTTACATCAGCCAAGGCTAGCTTTTTTCCAACCTCTGCAGCCACACTTAGCTCCATCAAATGAAATCCATATAACGTTAAAGAAAACAATGAAAAGCAAACAGAACAATTTAAAGCACGGATCCAAGTCTCACATATCGTGCCTCAATAGCATAATGAAATGCCATTTAGAAACATAGTTTTAGCATAATGAAGTGCCATTTAAAAACATGGTAATCATTGTCATAAATCCATATGTAAATAAGAATTTATGAACGTATTTGTACAACAAAGGCAGTCAAGAGAGGTCACTGAAAATATTCTCCCAAAAATAATTTATAAGAATGTCCTTGTTCTTGTGAATTTATAAAAGTTGCTATTGATAGTTTACTCAATCTTCTAACAACGATATCGTCTAAGCCATGATTAATGTTTGTAAAATAATACAGTAATTGGATATTGTCTCATGTTGGTTTTCAATAAGGAAATGGGAGAGGGAGCATCATGATTTTTCATCATCTGAATAACAGGATTATATTCACATACCTGGAAATTGTCGGAAGAAAGTTTGAACAACATTCTGATTAATTGCAAAGCAACCGATAATGTCAAAAGTTAACTACTGATGATAAGAAGACTGAAGAATCGAACAGATAAGGCAGCAGCATATAGGCCAAAAGGCCGAACATAAGAAAGGTTTGGCATTGCTTGTACCTCAACAAGGTCCAATACTCGAGTCATGCACTGGTCAAATTATGCGGCCATATGTGCAACTTCAACCATTGCATTATATAGCCCGGGTTCCTGAGTAATGCAATAATTTCAAGATACAAGAAAAAAATGTAATAAGTACCTGACACTGGAAAATGGAAAATAGTTTCTACTTGAAAAATGGCAGATTCATCAGATAGAACGGTTTACTGTCATTCACGTTTCTGGAATTGCACAAACAAGGTGCTTGTAGACCAAAGAAAATGGATGTATTCTGAAGCACTCCCAAAGTTACAATATTGCCCTTGTCAATCGAAAATAATCCTATCAGAATCCCCTCGGAAGCTTTCACAAATCTGCAGAGAAAAAAGTTTGTCTTTGACTTCAGATTTATTCCAATTTGGGGACAAGAATGTTCCTTTCTCTTATTAGAATTGCAACACAAGTACTTCATTGTGGATTGTTTCCTGTCAACCAAAAGCTATTCAAGTTCACAAAGCCAACGTCTGAGCATCATCAACATTTTTCTCAGGAACATGAGAAAACAGGCTTTGCCAGAGAGCAATGGAAAGTGTAAATTATTGGACTTGTGAATCCGTTATACATAAAATTCACCGAGAAGATAATACATATCAGCAGAGAGAACAGCCAGTTCTTTCGTACGAAATACAGAATATGACTGATACAAAAACTCAAAGTAAGGCTCTCAGCAATTTCAGTAGAGGTAAGAATAAATGTCTCCAAAAAGGGTGGACATCTAAGTGGAATTTGCCAAAATTCTTTTGTCAACAATTTTCTCATTATGAATATCCGTACCTAACTTGGTCATAAAAACTCTCCAGGATTCTCCATCAATTCCTTGTCCACTTGAAGCTGCCATTGAAAGTACCTTGAAGACTTCTGCGTCGTGACCAGAGTCGCACAACCCCACAAGTAAGATAGAGTAAGTGCACTTATTTGGCAAACACCCATCCTCCAACATCTCCTCCAAAACCTTTGTCCCTTCCTTGGCATTACCAACATTACAAAACCCTTTAATTAACATATTATACGTGAACGCGTTAGGAGCCAATCCCTTCTCCACCATATCGTCCCACAATCTCCCTGCCTCACACAACTCTCCCATCTCACACATTCCAGCAATCAATGTATTATATGTCAACACGCTGGGAATCGCACTCTTCTCAAAATCATCAAAATATTTCTTCGCTTCCAAAATCTTCCCCTTCTTACAAAGCCAATATATTAGCGTACTCGATATTGAACTATCAGGAGTAACATTCTTCCTCAAGAGTTTCTTCCATAAATCACACGCATCCTCAACCTTGCCATCTTTGCACATTACATCAATCAACCGACAACAAAGGGCCGAACTCGGCAAGTATTTCTTCTCCAACATATCATCCATTAAATTAATGGCCTCACCAGACTTCTTTTCTTTGCAAAATGCTTCGATCAATACTCCATAAGTAACATCATTAGGTTCAACCCCATTCTCTGACATATCATCCATGACCTTAACAGCATCTAACAACTGTCCTTTCCTACAAAAGCCTTCCATCAAAATCGTATAAGTTGTAGCATCAGGGAACCATCCTCTATCAAGCATTTTATCAAACACGTTCTTCGCACTCACCATATTTCCCCTTGATACATACCCGCCCAATATAGTAGTGTAAGTCACTACATTAGGCACCATACCCATGACAGGCATTTCGTCCAACACCTTTAACGCACCTTCTAAATCATTATTCTTACAAAACGCTTTCAACAAAATGTTACAAGTGAACACATTGGGTGTGATTTTGAACTTAGATGAACAGCTTCTGAACAACAAATGCACCAATTTGAACTTTCTATTTTGAATCATGGCGTTTAGCAGAGTGTTAAATGACCTTACGGATTTCTCAACGCCGAAATCATTGATCCGGATGAAGGTACGGAGCGCGTCGTCAGGGCGGCTAGCGATGCCGTAATTACGAATGACTGTGATGAAGAGATTTTCGGCGCACTTGATGTTTGATTTTTGTAACTGTGTTAATAGGTCTTCAAGGGGTTCGAAGGCACGGCCACGGGCGAGCTTGGTGATGATGGAGTCGTAGGTTTCATGAGTATGGTGAAAATTGGGGTGGTAGTTGGCGGCATGGTGGAATATTTGGAGGGAAAGGTCAAGGTTTAGTTGACTGGTAATGATAGAGGCGAGGCGTTTGGGGGAGAGCTTTTGAGGCCAGGATTTGATTGGTGGAGTGACGGTGTAGGATTTTAGGAGTTGGGATTTGGAGAGGTCTTCGTGAGAGGGATCGGTGGAGAGATGGCGGGATAGGGTGGTGGTAGAGCGGAGGAGTTCGGTGGGTGCCGCGGTGAGGTGGTGATGTTCGAAAAATCGCCGATGGAGCGACATGAGTTTGGTGAATTTGAAGCAAGAAGCGAAAAGGGATGCTTCACTTTAATTTCACTAGTGCTTTAACGGATTTTTTTGTTCTGTATGACTTAATCATTCACTTCCATAAGCTTGAATTTGATTATTAAATCTCCATTGGACCTATCAAAACTATCCTTGTTCACACCGGCTAGAGCCGTCAAGTTGAGATAGTTCCATTTCGCCATACAAATGGAACGGGATGGGTCGGAATATTTTAGTCTCATCCCGTTTCATCCCATTCCGTCCCGTCCCGTTTTTGTTGCGAAACAATATAGTGCGGTCCTGTCCATTCCGTCTCATCCCATCCCGTCCCGTGTACGCTTGGCAGCAACCTTCAAATGAATTCATGTGAAAGACAATGAGCAAAACTAATTAAATTCCAAACTTAAAAAAAAAAAAAAAAAAAAACAAAACAAAACAAAAAAAAAAAAAAAAAAAAAAAAAATTAGCATCAGAGGGATTAGTTTGGATGAGTGTGCTATACCCCTAAAGCTTACAAGTAGGGATGACAAAACCGGACCGGAATCGGACCGGAACCGAAAAACCGGACTGAAACCGGTCCGGAAAAGCCCGGAACCGCCATGAACCGGGGAGAAAACCGGAACCGGGGTAACCGGAACCGGTTTGGAGGCGGGCCGGTTAAGGTTCACCAAATTGGTGAACCGGACCGGAAAAAGTCTGGAACCGGACGAAAATTTGTTGTTTTTCAATAGAACCAGCCCGGAACCGGACCGGAAAAGCCCGGAACCGGACCAAAACCGTGAGAAAACCGGAACCGTGAGAAAAGCGGACCGGTTAAGGTTCACCTCCTCACCAAACCGGAATCGGCGGTTCAAGACTCGGAATCGGACCGAATTTGGTCATCCCTACTTACAAGCATACAAGCAGCAGTAAATATAACTAAATTGCTGCTGAAAGTTGATGCATAGCATCAGTACGACGGCTATACTGGAAGGCACCCAATGTTAGACTACTAGATATGTACCCTGACACAAAATCACTTTATTATACTCAAGAAGAAACATCATCCAGATGGACGATTAATTAACAAGGGCCTTTGTCACCTAACGGGCCTTGGCCCAGTGGTTCGAAGGTGACTTTCTGAAGGGGAGGTCGTCGGTTAGAGTCTCCCTAAGGGCTTAACTTTCTACCTTGGTTTCAGGGTCCTTAGGAGCCCATCGGGGCACATCCGCGCAGTTAAGGAAGCGACATTGCTGGGCTTGTACCCTCAGTGTGGGGAGTTTAAATCTTGACAGGTGCAAAGCTGGAGCAGCCATTTGGTGTTGTAATAGTGATGTAAATGCCTCTTTGACAGGAGCAGCTGGAGCAGCCATTTGGTGATGTAAGAGTGATGTAAATGCCTTGTAGGAGGGCTCCCTTGGGGCTCTGCAGTATAAGGGATGCTGCCACCCTGGCTGCCTAGGGCACATCCCGCGATTTACCTTCGCCAGTATACTGTGGAGCCGGTCCCTGGTGGTCCAAGATTAGTCCGACGAAGCTGGGAACCTGTATATCAAAAAAAAAAACAAGGGCCTTTGTCCATATGATGAGAAGGATCCTCGTCTTTCAGCAAACATTTAATCATTCTTAAGGCGGGTGCAGTATTTACACTACACTCTCTACTTTCTCAGTTATAATTGGTGTGGCCTTGGCCTTGGCCGACCTTGGCTGTGGCCTTGACCGTGGCCTTGGCGCCTAGTCAACGTCTAATCCTTTCTAGTCAACGGATCCCGCATTGTCCCGCGGGATCCCGCGCCCTGCAAATGGGACGGGATGGGACGGAGTATTTTAGTTCCGTCCCGTTTTATCTCATCCCGTCTCCGTCGTGGAACAACATAATTTTATCTCGTCCTATTCCGTATTCCCAAATTGACAACTCTAACACCAGCTGACTTGAAAAACAAAGAGAACAATTATCCACTTTTTCGCTATGCAATAGACATCCTATTCCAAGCTTATTGTAATTACAAGGAAATTTCATCCACTGTTACTACACCATACTCCCTCCGTCCCAGCGAGTTTGAGAAAAAGTAAAATGGCACGGGAATTAAGGAATATTATTATAGTATTAGGAGAGAGAATGAGTGGAAGAAGTGTTGTGAGTGTGAAAAATTAAATAGGAGAGACAATGAGTGGAATGAATAGTTAGGAGAGAGAATGTTGTGAGTGTAAAAGTAAAGTAGGAGAGAGAATGAGTGGGGTAGAAAGAATATAAAAATAATAAAAACTTTCTATTTTGGGATTTCTTAAGATTAACGGGACGCCCAAAATAGAAACTTTTCTTAAAATCGATGGGACGGAGGGAGTAATTAATTTTGGTAAGTTAGATCATTTATTTACCATAATTGCATTCGAAAAGAAAGGGATCATTTATACTACAAAATTTGTTTATTTAATACATCAATTATTTTTCATTCAAATTATATTCTTATTTTTTTTTAATAATACATTTTAATTATGCTAAGAATTATAATATGGATAATAAAGGGAAATTAATGTTTTTAACCTAATTATTTCAAATGTCTTTATTCACCTTGTTTTATATCTATTTTCCTCCTCCCTCTCTTTAAATTTTTGGTTTCATTTAAATAAATTAGAAAATAGAAAGAAAACAAAATTAGACTGGTGAAATCAATATTATACATATTTAAAGTAGGTGAGGAGACCTATTGTAATGCCATGTGGACAATATTTGTAAAAATTTTCACTTGTGAAGCTACATCACCATATACTCCTTAAGTATGTGACTTTTCATGTTCTTTGTTACTAGCTAACTAGTATGCCACCCGTGCGTTAAAACGCACGACAAAACGTTTTTTTTTTTCATAAATAGGAACCCAACCAAAAAGGTTCATATTGTAATGAACTTTCATGTATTTAAGAAACATGACATTAATGAAGAGTTACTTATATAAGTATATCAAATACTAAATAATATTACACAAGCCTGCACCGTGATCAATATTTCTTAACAACATCACTGGTGTACCGATCTTCAAATGGAGTTCATGATTGGGCAATCCAGAACATTTGGTAGTATTCAAGAACTCGATCGAATGAATGTCAGCAAAGAAACTAGAATTACTCTCGAATTTGCGAATAGAATCAGAACTTAAATAAGATATTTGTTCTGCCTGGTTGTAAGAGACCATGTAATCATTTATCTTCTCAACAATATCAAGTGTTGGAGCAAGAATGGCTCTTCCTTGTAAAAATGCTCAGTAAACTTGGGATATATGCTTCTCATTTTGAATAAGTTCGGGCTATGTTTTTGGAATGTCACTGGAATGGGTTCAAAACATTACCATAATACTCCGTCCCGTTCGAAAATGCACTTTTGGTGAATTCAAGTTAAGTTTGACCCCAACATTAGTGCAAATCTAACCATCCGTATAAAAATTGTTATTCATAAATCATTTAATGATTTATCAATAACAACATTTAAAATTTCAATCGGATGGTTAGATTTGAACTAATGTTTTGGTCAAACTTAATTGAAATTGACCAAAAGTGTCTTTTCGAGCGAGATGGAGGTAGTATAAGAATTCATTCATACTTTTAAAACAAAAATAGAATATGTTACTAAATCATCTTGATCCCACATGACCAAGGCCATGCGAGAATTGGGTTTTCTCTTTGATCTTGAATTCTTGAGTGTCTCGTGTTCATAGTAGAAGTCCAAGTTCTGAACAAAAAAAAAAAACAACTTTTTTTGAGTTATTCTTCTTCTTCTTTTTTTTTTTCATCTGTGATTCAAATCTTAGGTACCCCAAAAGAGTAATTTTGTGATCCAATTGCTTCACAATTCCGGGAAAATTGAAATTTTATTGTTTTTTTGTGTCGTGTTATTTCATGCTCCAAGATATTAGTTGGCTCTCGGTCGCAGGAAAACGTCTTGAAAATGCTGGAAGAGGTATTGAGCGTGCTCGTGGCGAAGCATCGACTCGTGCAAGGCCCTTACGGGATGCCTCTCTCCAAAGGTTGCATTGTGAGTGTTCCTTCTGTCAAACCTTTGATAACCATCTTTGTTTTTAGTTTGATTTCTCTGTATATCTGTCAAATCTTTGATACCATTCTTGCTAAAGTTGACTTCTTGTACTAAATTTTCTATCTTTTAAGGTTTGATTTTTGTGAGTATATATCAAATCTTTGATACCCATCTTTATTTCAAGTTTGATTTCCTTGTATATCTGTCAAATTTTTGATATACTAATTGCTTAATTTTAATGAGTCTCTCGGGTTTTCTCTTTGTTCTTGAATTCTTGAGTGCCTCGTGTTCATTGTAGAAGTTCAAGTTCATAACAAAAGAATCAACTTTTTTGAGTTATTCTTTTTTTTAATGTTTGTTTTATGTTGCGTGCAGGGGGATATTAAAGGGAAAATATCCTTATGGACCCAAATGGCCGTGTCAAGTTGACAGATTTTTGAATGGCTAAACATGTGTGTTTATGCATATAGTCCTTATGGGATTAATTTGGGAGAGTAGTTAGGTATCAAACTGATGCTCATAACTGGACAATAACTGTCTTAACAATTATTATGAAAAATCATTGTCTTAACAATTATTATATTATCTTTATGTATAATTTTTTTTTTATAATTTTAACTTGTCCCAGCTATTATTATTAACTGTTATTTAATTTATAGCTGGAAAAAATGTGGCATGATTTCTCTGTATATTTGTCAAATCTTTGATACCATTCTTGCTAAAGTTGACTTCTTGTACTAAATTTTCTATCTTTAAGGTTTGTTTTTTGTGAGTATATATCAAATCTTTGATACAAATACTTGTATTAACAACCAAAGACATTTTTTTATTATGTTGATGAGGGTATATAGTTTTACTTACAGAAAGAAGGAAAAATCAAAAAGTTGAAAGAAAAGAGTGTTTATAAAGTGTAGGAAGAATATTCTTGATATTCTTGGACATTTATGGGTTATCATTTTGTATTAAATTAAATTGATTAATTTATATTTTTGTTAATTTTGAGGTACTAACATTTTTTTTATGTGTGCAGATACAAGTGACCGACTCAGTTTGTAGGACTTTCATTTTTATTATTTGCAAAGCAATAAAGAATATGTAATATTTAAATTATTATTTCTTAGCTTTGTAGTGCATTTTTGTCTATTTCTGTTTTCCAAAAATTAGTTAAATTATTTGACGTGACTGTAGGAATTTCCTTTGTTATTTTTCGAAAAGTAGTTAATATGTTATTTAATAGGTTTGTAGTAATTATGGTCATTTTCCAAGCACTGTTTTTGAAAGCCTATTTATTGCTTAAGCCTGTCAGTAACATTTACTGATTTTTTGTTTACTTGAAATCTACTAAACCTTAAATCTATCTAAATTGAAGTTTCTATATTTAGCACTCAGGTTTTGGCGCCAAAATGCCTTATTTAGCAATGTTTTTTATTCATTTCAACTTATATACTCCCTCCGTCCCATTAGTATTAGCACAAACACTGTTTGCACGGGAATTAAGAAATATGATATTTTAATAAAATGTTGTGAGTGTAAAAGAATGAGTGGAGAGAGAATGAGTGAAGGGTGTAATAAATTATAATGGTGTTGTGAGTATTAAAATAATGTAGGAGAGAGAATGAGTGGGGTTGGGTGAATATTTTATTAATATAAAGTTTCCTTTTTGGGAGTGTGCGGATATTAGCGGGACGCCCAAAAAAGGAAAGTGTGCTAATATTAGCGGGACGGAGGGAGTATATACATACATATTTATATATATATATATATATATATATATATATATATATATATATATATATATATATATATATATATATATATATTGATAATATTAGTTACTATATTATATATTAGGTGAATATAATAGTAAAATATTAATAGTTACTATAATTGTTAACTATAATATAATAGTCATTATAATATATATATATATATATTGATAGTATTAATTACTATTCCCTCCGTCCCTAAAAATTGTCATGTTGTACATTTTACAATTATTAAAAAAGAGCTTCACCTTCTTGTATCTTAATAGATTTGCACTAACATTCATACCTAAGTTTAGAAATGGGATATACTTTTTGGGACAAGTCAAAATGGCAAATGGGACAATCTTTCAGGGACGGAGGGAGTAGTAATTAACTATAATTGTTAGTTATTAATAGTTAATTATTTATTAACTATAATAGTTAGTTATAATTGTTAATTATAATTATTAACTATAATAGTTAATTATATTTATTAACTATAATAGTTAACTACAATTATTAACTATAACAGTTAACTATAATATAATAAGTTAATAATATTAATTCATATATAAAATTAATATAATTAATTATATTTGTTAACTATAATAGTTAACTACAATTATTAACTATAATAAGTTGATAATATTAATTAATATATAAAATTACTATATTATGTAAGTTATAATAGTAAGAAATTGATAATACTTGATCAAACCAAATTGTATTTGGATCAATCTAGCCGGAATCAACGGATCGGATCTTTGGATTTGCCTCAAATAAGTCTGAAACAAAAGAACAAACAATAAAATCAAGTCGGGTCTTCACCGGCGAAGGCCCTCAGGCGTGAGAGTAAGTATACGATTGAGAGAATAAGAAGTTAATTAAGGCCTAATTTTAGAGTTATGAACTCTTATTTATAGGAGGTGGAGGAATAATTCTCAAGAATAAGGATTAGTATTAGAATTGGATTGGAAAGTGGATCATAGCTAGGATTTGAATCCTTAGGCGACTGAAATCCTTATTTGAATAGGAGTGTCCAAGCGCAACCCTGCTCGATCGAAGGGTCCTCTACTCGGCTTGGGCCGAGGACCGAGGTCTAGATTATATTGTTGATATGTTTCTCTTGTAAGACGTGATGGTGCTCGGTCGAGCAACGAGCTCGCCCTTTGAGTTGTCATCAAATGGCCCATCTTGCTTTCTGTGGCACTTATGGGGGCCTTGGCCCGAGCTTGTGCTTGTTGGCTAAGGCCTCCATACGGGCTTATCCAAGAGAGTACTTGGGCCTCCGGGCACTAGGCCCCGAGCAGACCTCCACGGGCTATAACCTGAGCAGGTACTTGGATTATTCCTTTCAGTGGCCTCCTTCTTTCTACTAGATTAGGGGGAGAGTAGAAAGCATATATATCGGCACCATGCTCGCTTGGGTCGTTGGACACGATCAAGTGGGCGGAGGTGGAAAGGTGGAATGCCAAGAGGCATTGTGAGGATAGAGCACGTGGGGGAACAACTCGCGCCTTCTTCAGAGCATTTTGAATTTCAAAGGGCGCCATCATACATTTTCTTCATTCACTACAAGAAACAGAGTTATTAGGGTCAGCACTTTCTCGTCCCAAAAAGTCATTTTGCCGTCCCAAATACTATTTAGGTCGGCGTTTAGGTCGGCATTTAGGTCGGGAAACGAGGGTCCTAAATAACATGCGACTCTAAAAGTTTTAGGACCCCCGTCACCGTCTCAAATACAATATTTAGGTCAGGATGTAGCCGACCCTAATAAAAATTAATTTCTTTTTTTTTTTTTGCGGGAAATTTTTGGAGCCAAATAGTTTTTGGTACCCGTTATTAGGGACGAGATAGCCGACCCAAATAATATTTGGCGCCTTTTTTTTTTTTTTTTGGAGAAATGTATGCATTAAATTGCACCGTGGACGAGTCGCCAGTGAAAAAGATACACAAAGCAACCAATTCACCAGATCGATATTGTCTCTTACAAAAGATTTCAACAAAATAAATGAAATTTCAATTAGTTAGGTCTAAACACCTAGATATTTCAGTTACTATCTAATATCTATGCCCAGAGAATTAGCTTCAGCTTTATCAACACTTACCAAACAACAGGCACTCACTCCATAATCCTACCTGGCATATACGACAACTCACTATAACATTATTCATAGATGCTTCATATACATTTGAAGCACAACCTATTAGTATTCAAATAATTGCCTGGTCTATAAAAATGGGTGATAATTGAAGAATGATGCGGAAAAGGAATTGAAGGGGAAAATGATATGATCATGCCACTTTAACTCCACTAGGTCGTTTTCCTTCCATGGCATCCTTCTTATTACGACAATCAGCACAAAGGAAAGGACCTTGCCAAGGCTTTGCACTCGTGGAGAAGATGGAACCAGCATGAACTGATATTCCCTCGCTTGAAGCAAGATCAACCTGACAAACAAAGACACATGAAAAGGCCAGCTTGTTGATAGACCGATCGGCTCTTCATTGCCCAATCTGCAAATTCTAGATAGAATGAAAATTAAAATCGAGGAAGAAAAGGACTCCATTATGGGTCTGTCCCAAATTTTTATTTTTAGTTTCTTTTGCGTATAGGATATTCCTAGAAAGTAGTCGATCTTTCATATTCTATATTGAAACTTTGAAAGATAGGTACAAAATACTATAATACTAACCTCGTCGGCAAGCATTGTTGAACCCTCTTCATATAGTTCCTCCACAATACCTACGGCAGATAGTTTCTTGGACAAGCTTTTGCGTAATCATAGGATCTCTTTCGAACAAAGAAAGCTCGAGCTTTCTTTGCTTCTTTGGAGGAGGTGACAGTGGTATTAAATTGTCTGGAGGAATTATGTCCACAACTATGCAGTTGTATCATCCTTCAACCCCCGCGTCCTCCCGCTTCCTAAACAAACACATACGTAAATGCAATAAGAAAATGTCTTGGACGTATGTTGTTATGTTACCAACTCCATTAAAAGTTTAAGCTGTCAGAGAGAAACCCAACTGAATATATCAAAATTAAGAAAGTGTCATAGTAATGCGTTATCGTTAAATTACAAACTCCGGTCAAATTTCAGAGAGAAATCCAACTATGTATATCAAAATTCAACACTCCCTCTCATGAGTACCCAACCAAGGGCCAAAGAAAACACGGTGCCAACATGCACTCACAATTTGTGCTGTCAAAGAGAGAACAAACTATATGTATCAGGCCTTAACATTTATGAATACCTTTTGGGCATCTTTTAATAAATTTCAAACTCATATTGTTCATGTATCTGTAGGACCTCCCTAGATTGTTAATTGGGAAAGAGATGAAACTACCTTTACTACTTGCCTAGCAGCAAGTTCAGCAGGCAATCCGCGACAAGATTTGGCAGCCATATTCGATGAAATTGCATCCCGAGATGCCATCGAAGCAATTATAAGTCTTCCACCCGCATTTGATAGCTTTTCATACGTAACCAAGAGCATTAGAGCACAATCAAGTGATTAACCTAGTAGCATCCCACCAAGTTTAAAGTGAACAACATTAGCTACCTTGACTTGCTTGACGTATGGTATCGGAACGATAAATTCTCCAACATCCATGTCCCCAATTGACCTCGAAAGGCATAAACCCCCGTGCCGCAGCGCAGGGGGCCAATCTGTCAAAATATATCCGTGCATTATGCAAAAGAGATTTTTTTCATTCCCACTAAATAAGCCTCTGTCTTCTTGAAAAAAAACACACACATCTGAATTTATGAAAGCCTCACCTCACCCCACCCATAATGCCGAGCCTCCCAACTTCACCTCCACTAGCAGCCTACACGCTCCCTTCGAAATGACACCAACTTAATTAACATTTGCTATCATGGAAAAGAGGTAAGTAACCTGAAAATGTAAACTCACTCCTCCACATTTTCTTCAAGCCTATGATCAACCGTCAAAACGGAGACAACATCTCCCCGAGTATCTAGAATACAAGGGAATCTCCAACAGATGCAATCAGAATCGTCCATCTATCAATGATCACAAATGTCACCGTGGTTCCGTATGTTAGTCATGAGGGCAAGAAAATGAGAATTGAATGGGTTAGCTAATAGCTATCTTGAGAGTTGAGGCTATAAACTCGAGGCACAAAGGGGTGAAATGCCTAAATGCCATGCCTTTGCTTTGAAAATCCTTATCGCCCTTGACAAATCCACCACCAATGCCCTAGGCAAAGCTTGAAGCCACTCATTCCGCCCAAGATCACGAGGAATTGCACCCAAGACATGTTTCAACACAAATTATCCCTCGAGTATATTGTCTGCAAAGATTCCATTGTGACCATCAAAAATCTGAAATATTCATAAGAAAATAAAAAAACATCATATGTGAAAGGTAATATCTTTTTTTACGCTTAATATCTTTTTTTGTAGTGATTGCTGGGCGGGAACCAAGATTTGATATTCTGTCTTGGGAACGCGCACTTCATTAAAGGCTGACCCGTGACCCGCCTTTTGACATGCGAACTGTGAAACGGGTCGTTATAAAACTTAACATTTCTCCTTTCATTCTCTGTTTACGCTTACAAACTTGTTGATAGAGAAACTTCCAGCATTTATCAAGCAATTTCCTGCAAACCTGCTCTCCTACTCCGACGTTCCAAGTGTCATCTCCGTTCAATCTTCCCCTTTCGGGTATTGCTTCTTCTTCTCTTACTTTCATAACTCTTTCTCTAAAGTGTACTTTTCACCGTTTTATTAAGAATAGTGGTTGGCTCCGGCGAAATATTCCCCGCATGGGTAGAATTTTGAGTATGATGTTTCTTTTCCAAAAATAAAGCATGAGTTCATGAGAGTAGTAGGATATTCCCCATTTTGTTACCACCAAAAGACCAAATTAATCTAAAAGATTATGAATGACGGATGGGCTAAGTTGGCCCTTCGAGAGGTTGAGGCCATCTTGATAGCTTACCCGTGCCCCGTAGAGGGATATATAATGCCTTGGACCAAATGTGAGGATCGGCTGAGGACCGCACGCATTGAGATGTACTTAGGTTTGACTACTACAACGAGTTGATCAACCACATAATAACCCATTATGTGGTGGGGGTAAAACCACCCTTAACTTGTATAGAAACAGGCGCAAGGATAGGAGAGAGATCTAACCTACCAACGAGCACACGCTCTTCGTCTAATCCAGGGTCTGACCCATCTCCTATTCGTGCAGGTATGTCGAAAGTGAGGACTCCCAGAACTCCCATCTTTCTGGTCGGAGTTATGCCTACATAGATGACGCTTCCTCCGTGCTCGGATTTGGAGCGGACAAGAGGCGACACTGGGCAGGTCGGACCCTTGGTGGTTGAATGCCCCTCTGGACTGCCACTATCCAGTCAAGTGACTATTGCAATTGCTCCCCCATTTGCCCGAGCTGAGGTTAAAGATAACATTATTGAAGAGGCCGTGTTGAGGTTTGACAGTGGTTCTGACGTGGAGCCGTGGACAAGTGGGGCGAAGAGGATAGTGATCGGATTGTGATCAAGAGTTCACGATCGTTAGGCTGCCTTCCAAAAAATCCATAGCCCGATGCACCAACATATGGGGAGACATTGGAGGAAATTGTTGGGTTTTATGGGTCCATGCACAGCAGAATTAAGCATTAAATTAACACAAAACCCAAAGCCCTAAGATCCGTTCTATACGATTAAATTGAATTCCTATGAGATAGAATTTACTAACCTGAAATTACCCGGATTTCGCGCGAGCGAAAGCGGTTGTCTTTCGCGGAGGGTTGGTGTCTGAGACCTCGCTTCATGGGAAGGAAAATGAGGAGTCGCCACGCGGTTTTGTATTTTGAGCCCAAACGTTGAGAAACGGCTATTGTGAAAAGGTGTCGTTTTTATTGGTAGCAAAAACATAGGAAAAAGCTTTGAAAACAGGGGATCATTTTTATTGGTAGCAAAAACGAGTAAAAAGATTTTTAGTACCAGAGATTGTTAGGTTCGGAGGTCACGTTACGTTTCGGGTAGAGTATTACGAGATCGCCCGAGACGCCTCGCATGACGAGTCTTTCTACCTTTCTCGAAAACGTGTGTGTGTGTATGTGTTTTGAAATGGGGGCTTGAATGAAAAGCTTAATCTTGGTTTGAATGTCAAACGTTGATTAGGTGACTTTTGAAAAGACGAGCGTTTGAATGACAAACGTCGGTTTGAGACAGAAATGAGCGTTTGCGTGGCAAACGTCGATTTTGAGTTTGAAAGGAGCGTTTGCGTGGCAAACGTCGATTTTGAGTTTGAAATGAGCGTTTGCGTGGCAAACGTCGATTTTGAGTTTGAAATGAGCGTTTGCGTGGCAAACGTCGATTTTGAACCGTGCGAGTCATTGTTAACGATTTTTACGGGAAAAATGCGTATTAAATAATTTTGAGTGTCAAATGGCGGCTTTTAGTTTGAAAGATGAGCGTTTGAATGACAAACGTCATTTTGTGCATTTTGAAAGAGAGTTCGACGGACGAACTCCGGTTTTGAACCGGGCATTACATTGTTAACGATTTTTACGGGAAAAATGCGTATTAAATGATATGCGATCAACGAATCGGGTTGCGACTCGGACTTTGAAAAGTAAATACTATCACGATCCAAACGGGTCGGACTTGTAAATGACAGTATTTAAAGTGCGGTATCAACGGAATCAAACGATCCGGAATCGTAAATGACGATCGACGAGTCAAACGACTCGGAATTGTAAATGACGATCGACGAGGCCAATCGGCTCGGAATTGTAAAGTACGATCAACGAGCCAAACAGCTCGGAATTGTAAAGTTGCATGAAAGTAAAGGACGTTCGACGGATCAAACAATCCGGAATTGTAAATGACAGGAATTTAAACGACGATCGACGGATCAAACGATCCGGAATTGGTAAATGACATAAAAGTAAACGGAACGGGGTCGGAACGCCGTTTTAACCCGAGATTACTTCTCTTACGGGAAGAGAAGAGGATCGAGGGGCTAAAACGTATCGGACCCCGTTAGACGGAGGCGTCTACATTTTGAGAGTGAGAGAGGGAGCTACCTATGGCTAGGGTCGGCTCCTTTGGCTCGGTGGGCGTATACGGGATACGGAAAGGTGTTTGAAAAGTGTTTCAGAAGTATTTGGACAGAGTTTCCCCTTTTATTTGGTGTTTAGAAACCTAGGGATTTGGGCAGCGTTTCGACTTGTGTCGGTTTAGCCTACGATCAGAATCTACCGACGAGTAGCACGAGGGCCCCCGAAGAGTAGAGAATTCCGCCGATGAGTAGCACGAGGGCCCCCGAAGAGCGGAAGAAAGACAAGCTTTGAAGCTTGGGGTGGAGAGAGGAGGAAAAAGGTGTTAAAATGAGAAGGAAGGGGGAGTATTTATAGGGTAAAAAACTTGGAGGAGGGAGGAGAAACTTGGAGGTTAAGTTTGCTTGCTTAGTGAGGAAGAAATAAAGCTTCACCTGATGGTTTTCTGTCCGGCAGAAAGAGTCCGGCCGGACTTGGACTGAATTTGGGGATATTTTGGTCATTTGGCCTTGAGTTTGACACGTCTTGGACACGTATTTAAACTGCAGAAAGAGTCCGGCCGGACTGTTCCTGAAATTGGCTATATTTCCTGATTTGAACAAGTTACCTGCGTAGATCTTGTTCTCGCGTTCGATTTGATATGTGGTGGGCCCAAAACGGAGTTCGTATGAGGGAGTTATGACCTCCGGAAGGTCGAGACGCTCGAAAATGGGAAATCTAATCCCGGAAGACCCCGAAAAGTACATTTTTCGGGGAAAGCCATACTTTTACATGGGATAACGTGTGTTGAGTATGCTTTGATGTCGGGATGCATGGGGCAGTCCCGGGATGTCTCGTTGACTCGAGAACGGGGAACTTAACGGGTTTCGGTTAACTTTTAACGGATTTTGACGATCCGGATTTGGGTACTTACAGTTACCCCCTCGGCGACGTCACTTTCGAAGGAAGTGGGGTCGTCGAAAAAGATAAGGATCCAAATCGGGGAATGCCTTATGGAGAGACCTGGGCGGTCAAATGGCTGGACCCTTAGCGAAAGGATTCCTACGTATCCCGAGCGGGAATCAAGCCGATCGTAGTTCACGGATGTGAGGGAAATTGGTAGGGGCCTCGACCTGTGGGGAATGATTAGGAGGAGTTCGTCCTGAGAGAGACTGTTTTGGAGGCGTCTAAACCTGAGGGAGACTATTTGAAGGTGTCTGAACCTGAGGGAGACTATTTGAAGGCGTCTGAACCTGAGGGAGACTATTTGAAGGCCTCTGAACCTAAATGGGACCATTGCGAGGTATCTGAACCTAAGTGAGACCATTGCGAGGCATCCGAACCTGAATGGAGACTATTGTGAGGCGTCTGAACCTAAGTGAGACCATTGCGAGGCATCCGAACCTGAATGGAGATTATTGTGAGGCGTCTGAACCTAAGTGAGACCATTGCGAGGCATCCGAACCTGAATGGAGACTATTGTGAGGCATCTGAACCTAAGATTTCTGAAACATACGAGGGCGTGTGGCGCCTCGGACCGGAGTTACTGCATCTTACGAGGGCGTGTGGCGCCTCAGATCGGAGTTGGCGAGGATACGCTTATCCTGAGATTAAGGCGTTCGCGCCTTGGGTGCTGGACTTATGATGACTGCCAGGTTTATCTGTCGGGGATAGGGTGGCAATGATGGGAATGGTTGTGTTAAACTGGTGTTATTAACATCACGGAAGAAGTGACGTTCCAACGATGGGGTTAGGAACGGGATGTGGTCTCGGGAGAGCTGACACATTGCTGCGGAAAAGCGCCAAGAGTGCTGACGGGGTCAGTTAGGAACTGAGAGGGTTGATTGACGTTTCTTCTTTAGAATCCTGCTGGGGATGAGCGTTCGGGCTTACCTTGATGGCCGAAGAGGGATTGTTGTGCGGGCTTACCTTGATGGCCGCTGAAGTGGGACTCTCGGGCTTACGACTGGCGGCCGGGGAAGTGAACGTTGGTGAAAACCAATGGGAATTTTGACATCGGGAGACGGATTTGTGATTTGATGTCCGAAGACAGGACTGAGCGTTTGAATGTCAAACGTCGGTTTGGGGTGGAAATGAGCGTTTGAATGTCAAACGTCAACTTGGGATGTAAATGAGTGTTTGAATGTCAAACGTTAGGATGGAAATGAGCGTTTGAATGTCAAACGTCGACTTGATATGGAAGTGAGCGTTTGAATGCCAAACGTTGACTGGGGATTGAGAATTTAACGTCTGGAGACGAGCGTTAGTGAGGACTAACTGAGAATTTAACGTCTGGAGACGAGCGTTAGTGAAAACTAACAGGGAATTTAACGTCTGGAGACGAGCGTTAGTGAGGACTAACTGAGAATTTAACGTCTGGAGACGAGCGTTAGTGAAAACTAACTGGGACTTGACCTCGGGAGAGGGGGTTGTTTGACGTGTCCACTACCAAGAGTAGGGGAGATGACGTGATGTGAAATCTCGGGAGAGGATCTCACGAGGGAGAATAATAGGAAAGGGTCTCACGAGGAGATGGCGAGATGCGAAATCTCGGGAAGGAATCTCACGGGGAGATAGCGAAATGTAGAATCTCGGAAGGGAATCTCACAGGGAGATGGCGAGATGCGGAATCTCGGAAAGGAATCTCACGGGGAGATGGCGAGATGCAGAATCTCAGGAAAGGAATCTCACGAGGAGATGGCGAGATGTGGAATCTCGGAAAGGAATCTCACGGGGAGATCGCGAGATGCAGAATCTCGAGAAGGAATCTCACAAGGAGATGGCGAGATGCGGAATCTCGGAAAGGAATCTCACGAGGAGATGGCGAGATGCGGAATCTCGGAAAGGAATCTCACGGGGAGATGGCGAGATGCGGAATCTCGGAAAGGAATCTCACGGGGAGATGGCGAGATGCAGAATCTCGGAAAGGAATCTCACGGGGAGATGGCGAGATGCGGAATCTCGGGAAGGAATCTCACGGGGAGATGGCGAGATGCGGAATCTCGGAAAGGAATCTCACGGGGAGATAGTGAGATGCGGAATCTCGGGAAGGAATCTCACGGGGAGATAGCGAGATGCGGAATCTCGGAAAGAAATCTCACGGGGAGATGGCGAGATGAGAAATCTCGGGAAGGAATCTCACGGGGAGATGGCGAGATGCCGAATCTCGGGAAGGAATCTCACGGGGAGATGGCGAGATGCGGAATCTCGAGAAGGAATCTCACGGGGAGATAGCGAGATGCAGAATCTCGGAAAGGAATCTCACGAGGAGATGGCGAGATGCGGAATCTCGGGAAGGAATCTCACGGGGAGATGGCGAGATGCAAAATCTTGGGAAGGATCTCGCAGGGAGATGATGGAAAGATCTCACGAGGGAGAATAATGAGAAAGGATCTCACGAGGAGATAACGAGATGCAAGATCTCGAGGAAGGATCTCGCAGGGAGATGACGGAAAGATCTCACGAGGGAGAATAACGAGAAAGGATCTCACGAGGAGATAACGGGAGAGGATCTTATGAAAAGATGGGTAATCTCTCTAAGAGATGGGTAATCTCACGAAAAGATGGGTAATCTCACGAAAAGATGGGTAATCTCTCTAAGAGATGGGTAATCTCACGAAAAGATGGGTAATCTCACGAAAAGATGGGTAATCTCTCTAAGAGATGGGTAATCTCACGAAAAGATGGGTAATCTCACGAAAAGATGGGTAATCTTTCTAGCAGATGGGTAATCTCTCTAAAAGATGGGTAATCTCACGAAAAGATCGATAATCTCTCTAGAAGATGGGTAATCTCACGAAAAGATGGGTAATCTCTCTAAGAGATGGGTAATCTCACGAAAAGATGGGTAATCTTTCTAGCAGATGGGTAATCGCTTTCTCGTCTTCATCAGCTCCTCTGTCAGTTCCCTCAATTCTGTTGTCAGTTCCTTTGACGAAGTAGTGGGTGAGGTCGAAACTGTAAGGTCGGAGGTTGGGTATGCCTTTGTAGGTTCCCCTTTTGCGGGCTGCTGCCTTGGTGCTGGCGAGCCTCTTGTTTTTCCTGATGTCGGCTGGTGTTGGCATATAACCGAGCCTCTGGACTGTAGTGTGGTCCTTGACTTTGATGACTTGGTGTTAGCCTTGTAACCTTTTGCCAAGCCCCAGTCCTGGGATGAAGTTCATGAGTTTCATCATCTTCATGGCGGGAGGGATTTTGTCCCAGAATAGTGGAAGGTCCACGCTGCATATTTGGATTTTGGAGGTCTCCAGAGTGAATCCAGTTAATGCCATGTCGTCATTATGCTTGATTTCTAACACTGGAATGTCGTTGGTGCTGGTCCCCTCGGTGGTGACGCTGTCGCCGTAGACTGTGGTTAGCTCGTTGCCTTGCATGAACTTGAGGCATTGGTGAAGGGTGGATACCACACCATTCATTTGATGCAGCCAGGGTCGCCCCAGGATGGCTGTGAAAGTGATAGGAATGTCCAACACTTGAAATTCGGTGGGGATCACCCGCTTGCCGAACCAGATATTTAGAGTAGCAACCCCGAGAACTGTGCGGGAAGTAGAATCGTAGGCCTTGACAGTGTGGACTGAAGGCTTCAAATCTATAGGCTTGATGTCAAGCAGGTTCATCCTCTTGGCGGGCAAGACATTCATTCCGGAACCTTCGTCTACCAACACACGGGGAAGGCGACGCTCGTCCAGCTGGACTGTGATGTAGAGCGGCTCATTGTGATCAGCCCCAAATTTTGGCAGGTCCAAATCTGTGAGGGTGACGATGATGTTGTCGATCATCTGGATTACTTCTTCTGGAGTTGCGTCCATGGGGACCATGGTGCGGGCCAAACTTTCCTCTAGCTTGAGCTTGTGAGGGTATGAAGAGGTGAGCAGGGACCAAAGGGAAATGTTCGCCTAGGTCTGCTTGAGCTGGGTGAGGATCGGGTCCTCCAACATTTGAGAGGTAGAGGTTTTGGTGGTGCCTCCAGATTGCTTTGAGGTTTGATGAGTTGAACTTTGGCTTATCCTTCTGGGGATTATGCTTCTTGTTGGCAGTAAGGTTGCCGAGATTGGAGACTTTCTTGTGTCCTGATGCCTGAACTGTGGTGTCAGCAGGATATTTTCGCTTTCCCACCCCTGTAGGTTCTGAAGCTGTGCTGTTTGAAGGAAGGGAAGACTTGCTGGAGAAAACTGCCCTTCAATGCTACTGTTGCCCAGAGGTGTCATGAGGATTCAGATTCTGAACTGTCGAAGCTGTATCTGAGAAGCCCCAATTCTGATTAAGACCATAATGGCGAAAGATGCTTCTGACAAGCCCCAGTAATCGAAACTCAAGGTAGACCCTTGGGATGAAAAAAAACTCTCTTTGCATGGCAAAGCCCCAGTCTGAAGAAATGACTTGGTGAAGCCCCAGTTTGAAGGAATCGCTGGTCATCTGTGGGGATTCTAGAGTGAATCTGATGCAGCCCCAATCTGAGTTGAACTCCATGTGGCCTGACGAGGCAACCGTCCTTGATTTTTTTTCGATTGGTCAACCAAAGTGTATAAGAGGAATGGCTTGTAATGTATACGCGCAAGGACGTATTTTAGAGAAGTGGGAACGAATCCCGATTTTATGTGGATGCCTAGTTTAATGCAGGCACCAAAACTCGCTTTGGGTTTGACTCTTTTGGGAGAGTATGAGCGTAGAGAGGTTTGGAGCAGTGTATGGAAGCTCTTGCTGACAGAAAGACAGTGTTTAGCTCTAATTTTCCTATTATCGTAGAAAAAGAAGACTTGTCGAGACATCTGAAAACATGTTTTATCCATATTGATCACAATATTGGTTTAAACCCTTTGTTAATGTTCAGGTTGTTCAACCATTAATCCCGATATGAACAAATGTCTTGATTAACCGTGAGAAGAAAGTCAACTGATGTCGCGGATCAAAGTTGGCTGTGTGTGAAAGAAAGGTCTGTGTATGGGGAAGGTCATTGATGAGACCGGGTT
Source organism: Adenophora triphylla var. japonica (assembly GCA_022495995.1). Classification (NCBI taxonomy): domain Eukaryota; kingdom Viridiplantae; phylum Streptophyta; class Magnoliopsida; order Asterales; family Campanulaceae; genus Adenophora; species Adenophora triphylla. The sequence continues at coordinate 57,216 of JAFEMH010003331.1, forward strand.
CATGGGATTTGTATGTGTTTAGCTATGGACCGTTCCTGTTTGCCTAGGTTCTCCTCAGTGTAAGGAGCTCAGGTCGCCGTAGTTCTGGCGGAACGGTGCTTGGCTCTGGGAAAAGGGTATGAACATTTGTGGTCCCTTTGGTGAAAAGGTTCGGATGGGAAGTTTGGATGATGAGGTACGGACCTCGAGGTGATTCCTTGACAAGTCGTTGTTGACGGCTTCTTCCGTGATTCCATTGCTTCTTGGTCAGCTTCTTTCACCGGGGGAGAAAGAATTCGAATGTAGCGTAAGGGCTTATGATGTGTTTTTGCCTTTGCTTTGACCGCTCCATTGTTATCGACAACCTCCATTCTTCGAGCTTTAATTTTGTTTGCCCATCTGTCAAGCTTGTGATTGGCGGTGCTGGGTCCTTCGCCTCACTTTTTTTTGAAGTTCTCGCTTTGAACTTTTCTCTCTCTTTTTTTTTCTTTTTTTTTCTTTTTGAAGTTCTTGTTTGAACTTTTCTCTCTCTTTTTTTTTTTTGAAGTTCTTGTTTGAACTTTTCTCTCTCTTTTTTTTTTTTGAAGTTCTTGAGGACGAAGGCATGCTCCTGCTTGAACTTTCTCGATGTGCACGAGGGCGAAGGCGAGCTCCGAGGTTGTTGTCGACATGGGGTCAATCTTCCGATGTTGAGTGACCTTTTGTTGTTCCTTGATATTGCCGCCGTCGTTGACTTGGTCAAGGTGATGGTGGGGATGTGTTTTGGGAAGTGTGTGGCTTGATGGAGGCCTTTGTGGGGTAAGGAAAGTGTATGGGGAGGGCACCAATTGACTTTCTCACACCGATTAATCAGAACATTAGTTATTTCCAGAGATTATGTGTTGAGCAATGCAAGTGATCATTTAGGATATAACCATTTCATTAGTTGTAATGTAGGTGTGCAAATAATGTCTCAAGTCTAGCAAGAAGAGAAAAAGACACTTATTTATAGAAAATTTAAGATTATCTACAATGTCCGAGGCGGACTTGATTGAACGAGGAAAGTACTAGAACCTACGAAGGTTGACCAAAAGACAATTGACAAATCTCGAGGATAGGTGCCCCTACTCTAGCTGCTCTTTTGTTGCTGGACTGCCAGGACGCTTGAGCTTTCCATCTTCTGTTAACTTCTGAGTTCCATACCGCAGACCGAGGCAGTGATCAGTTTGTGCCCATGATACTGGTGGAAGTGGAGGGATTTGAGGCCATGGAGCGGCTGGAGCAGATACAAGTTGTCCGAAGAAATGGGTCGGAAAAGTCACGGGGACGAAACTTGATGACTGAGCATATTGAGAGAAGGAAGTGAACCTGGGAGGATTTCGAGGGATATTGGGATCTGTTTGAGATGGTCCAGCACTGCGCTGGTTGTATTGAGTGAAAGGGGTATTATTGGCTTGGCCATATATGACAGGGGTGCTTTGAGTGGTGGCGTATGAAGCCTTGGTCTACTGCTTCCTTGATTTGAAGGCATCCCATAAGTTGGCGGGGAGGAACACTCGTGGAAGGTTTGAGGAGTTGATCGGGAGGGCTCGTCGTCCTCGATCGAGAACAAAAGTACTGTCTGTTTGGGGATAGCCGCTATACCTTGCCCATTCGTAAGCCGTACCACGAAATTCAGTGATCTTCTTTCGCCTTTGTGAACCTTAAAGGCCTGGATGGCTTCTTCCAGTGTCATATCTGTTACCGGTGGCGGGGGTCCGTCCCCATCACGATTTCTCGGTGAGTCTGACATGTCGGAAAGTCTGGCTGAGGGAACTGAGGGAACTGAGGAACTGTCTGATGCTGCCATAACTGTAATTCTGGCGAGGCGCTGACCCGGAATTCTGAACCACTCTCTGTTTGCTGCAGGAAACGAAAGGTATGGCTTAGTTTTCGGAAGGGGTATGTGGCTCAAGGCTTTAAGGCTCGAAAATTGGACCGTGAAAGGTCAAGAATAAAGATTTGACTGTGAAAGGTCGGGATTGAATATTTAAGATCGGACCGCGAAGGTCTCGATTGGAGATCGGAGATCGGACCGCGAAGGTCTCGATTGGAGATCGGAGATCGGACCGCGAAGGTCGGGATCGACTACTTGAGATCGGACCGCGAAGGTCTCGATTGGAGATCGGAGATCGGACCGCGAAGGTCGGGATCGACTATTTGAGATCGGACCGCGAAGGTCTCGATTGAAGATCGGAGATCGGACCGCGAAGGTCGGGATCGACTATTTGAGATCGGACCGCGAAGGTCTCGATTGGAGATCGGAGATCGGACCGCGAAGGTCGGGATTGACTATTTGAGATCGGACCACGAAGGTCTCGATTGGAGATCGAAGATTGGACCACGAAGTTCGGGATCGACTATTTGAGATCGGACCGCAAATGTCTCGATTGGAGATCGGAGATCGGACCGCGAAGGTCGGGATTGACTATTTGAGATCGGACCGCGAAGGTCTCGATTGGAGATCGAAGATTGGACCGCGAAGGTCGGGATCGACTATTTGGGATCGGACCGCGAAGGTCTCGATTGGAGATCGGAGATCGGACCACGAGGGTCGGGATCGACTATTTGAGATCGGACCGCGAAGGTCTCGATTTTAGGATTGGAATCGGATCGTGAAAGGTCGCGATTAAGGAATGGAATCGGACCGTGAAAGGTCGCGATTAAGGATTGGAATCGGACCGTGAAAGGTCGCGATTGAGGATTGGAATCGGACCGTGAAAGGTCGCGATTAAGGAATGGAATCGGATCGTGAAAGGTCGCGATTAAGGATTGAAATCGGACCGTGAAAGGTCGCGATTAAGGATTGAAATCGGACCGTGAAAGGTCGCGATTGAGGATTGGAATCGGACCGTGAAAGGTCGCGATTGAGGATTGGAATCGGAGCGTGAAAGGTCCGCGATTAGGATTGAGATCATACCGTGAAAGGTCGCGATTAAGGATTGAGATCGGACCGTGAAAGGTCGCGATTAAGGATTGGAATCGGACCGTGAAAGGTCGCGATTGAGGATTGGAATCGGACCGTGAAAGGTCGCGATTGAGGATTGGAATCGGAGCGTGAAAGGTCGCGATTAAGGATTGAAATCAGACCGTGAAAGGTCGCGATTAAGGAGAGATCGGGCACCGTGAAAGGTCGCGATTAGAGATTGAGATCGGGCCGTGAAAGGTCGCGATTAGGATTGGAATCGGACCGTGAAAGGTCGCGATTGAGGATTGGAATCGGACCGTGAAAGGTCGCGATTGAGGATTGGAATCGGACCGTGAAAGGTCGCGATTGAGGATTGGAATCGGACCGTGAAAGGTCGCGATTGAGGATTGGAATCGGACCGTGAAAGGTCGCGATTGAGACTTGGAATCGGACCGTGAAAGGTCGCGATTGAGGATTGGAATCGGACCGTAAAGGTCGCGATTGAGGATTGGAATCGGACCGTGAAAGGTCGCGATTGAGATTGGAATCGGGCCGTGAAAGGTCGCGATTAGGATTGGAATCGGACCGTGAAAGGTCGCGATTCAGGATTGGAATCGGACCGTGAAAGGTCGCGATTGAGGATTGGAATCGGACCGTGAAATGTCGCGATTAAGGATTGAGATCGGACCGTGAAAGGTCGCGATTAAAGATTGAGATCGGACCGTGAAAGGTCGCGATTAAGGATTGAGATCGGACCGTGAAAGGTCGCGATTGAGGATTGGAATCGGACCGTGAAAGGTCGCGATTGAAGATTGAGAATCGGACCGTGAAAGGTCGCGATTGGACCACGAGGGTCGAGATCGAGATATCGGACCGTGAAAGGTCGCGATGAGTTGGACCACGAGGGGTCAAGATATGAGATATCGGACCACGAAAGGTTGCGATTGAAAGTTGGACCACGAGGGGTCAAGATATGAGATATCGGACCACGGAAGGTCGCGATTGAAAGTTGGACCACGAGGGGTCAAGATATGAGATATCGGACCACGGAAGGTCGCGATTGAAAGTTAGACCGCAAGGGTCGCGATTTGCGATTTGAAATCGGACCACGGAAGGTCACGATTGATGAGTTAGACCACGAGTCGGTCGAGATATGCGATGAAATCGGACCGAGAGGGTCGCGATTGAGGTTTGGACCACGAGGGGTCGAGACTCGAGATATCGGACCACGGAAGGTCGCGATTGAGAGTTGGACCGTGAGGGGTCAAGATATGAGATATCGGACCACGGAAGGTCGTGATTGAGGAGTGGACCGCGAGGGGTCGAGACTTGAGATATCGGACCACGGAAGGTCACGATTGAAAGTTGGACCGCGAGGGGTTAAGATATGAGATATCGGACCACGGAAGGTCGCGATTGAGAATTGGAATCGGACCGTGAAAGGTCGCGATTGAGAATTGGACCGCGAGGGTCGAGATATGAGATATCGGACCACGGAAGGTTGCGATTGAAAGTTGGACCACGAGGGTCACTATATGAGATATCGGACCACGGAAGGTCGCGATTGAAAGTTGGACCGCGAGGGTCACTATTCTAAAGATTCCCGAGATGGGGCCATGCAATTGTTGTTTAAGTTTACCGAAAACACATTTTTCTCAGAGTCCTAAATGGTTGGAAAAGAGCGTGTCTTCTTTTTCACAACTAACCCTAGAGCTCTAATCAGTGGATCTCGTCACTACGCTTATAAGCCCCTCATTTCCATTGTAGATCATCTTTCTCAGGACGGACTATCCCGAGCGAGGTCTGATAAGGCAAGCGAGTTCCACCGACAAAGGAAAAAATGAACTTAAGGTTAGCTGATCACGCAAACTTTCAACGTGTGTGACGTACGGGCCATAGTCGAAGTCAACGTCCTTAAGTTAAGGCGGGGATCATGCCAATATTTTGGCATGACCTCTCCTGACTCGCTTGTGCGAGAGACCTTAGCTTTTTAGCGTTGGCCAAGTTGTGGCTGGCACGATACATACGGCGAGGTTTGGTGACACGGCGTCACATTGAACCGTCGGGTATATTTTTCGGCAGAGCTCCGCGTCAAAGTCAAGGCTGAAGAGCTCGAGACTTCAGGTCGGGAACGACCTTCGGTCTCAACCTCTTAAGCTTGACTCAGGGCGAGGCCCGACGTAAAAAACATACACTTAGGCTTTATGACACGAGCTAAGCCAAAAACCAACTGGGGTCTTGGACAAAGTGTGACACAAAGAGTGCATGGCTTACACGGGCTAGGATGGGATGTTTGGGACGACCCCGTGCGCCCCCGAAAGGTGTCTGGCAGACCAATCGGGGTGCAACTGATAAGGCCATCCCGGGTTAGGGGTCGTAGTGTGCAGTGTTCCGAGGCAGCAAGTGCACGTGAAGTGCGGTGTTAGAGGCGCAAGTGCGCGTAGTGTGCGGTCACTAAAATTTCTTTTCTGAGTAAAACAGAAATTTTTCAGAATGTGTCTTAAAGCATTATGATGCGCAGTTCAAAAGACAGCAATGAAAATCAAACATGAATGGGGATGCACAAACATGGTAAGATTTTGAAAAGTTGACAATGTAATGCCTTTGAAAAAACAAACCGTTCGAGGTTTAAAGTAACACACGCACACGAAAACGAGGAAGGGTAAACGAAAGTTTGACCCACGAAAGGCTTTTTAGAAAACAACGGTAGTTTTGAAAAAAGTATCTTTTCCCCAGCGGAGTCGCCAACCGAAATTACCCGGATTTCGCGCGAGCAGCGGTTGTCTTTCGCGGAGGTTGGTGTACGAGACCTCGCTTCATGGGAAGGAAAATGAGGAGTCGCCACGCGGTTTTGTATTTTGAGCCCAAACGTTGAGAAACGGCTATTGTGAAAAGGTGTCGTTTTTATTGGTAGCAAAAACTTAGGAAAAGGCTTTGAAAACAGGGGATCATTTTTATTGGTAGCAAAAACGAGTAAAAAGCTTTTTAGTACCAGAGATTGTTAGGTTCGGAGGTCACGTTACGTTTCGGGTAGAGTATTACGAGATCGCCCGAGACGCCTCGCATGACGAGTCTTTCTACCTTTCTCGAAAACGTGTGTGTGTGTGTGTGTGTTTTGAAATGGGGGCTTGAATGAAAAGCTTAATCTTGGTTTGAATGTCAAACGTTGATTAGGTGACTTTTGAAAAGACGAGCGTTTGAATGACAAACGTCGGTTTGAGACAGAAATGAGCGTTTGCGTGGCAAACGTCGATTTTGAGTTTGAAAGGAGCGTTTGCGTGGCAAACGTCGATTTTGAGTTTGAAATGAGCGTTTGCGTGGCAAACGTCGATTTTGAGTTTGAAATGAGCGTTTGCGTGGCAAACGTCGATTTTGAACCGTGCGAGTCATTGTTAACGATTTTTACGGGAAAAATGCGTATTAAATAATTTTGAGTGTCAAATGGCGGCTTTTAGTTTGAAAGATGAGCGTTTGAATGACAAACGTCATTTTGCGCATTTTGAAAGAGAGTTCGACGGACGAACTCCGGTTTTGAACCGGGCATTACATTTTTAACGATTTTTACGGGAAAAATGCGTATTAAATGATATGCGATCAACGAATCGGGTTGCGACTCGGACTTTGAAAAGTAAATACTAGCACGATCCAAACGGGTCGGACTTGTAAATGACAGTATTTAAAGTGCGGTATCAACGGAATCAAACGATCCGGAATCGTAAATGACGATCGACGAGTCAAACGACTCGGAATTGTAAATGACGATCGACGAGGCCAATCGGCTCGAAATTGTAAAGTACGATCAACGAGCCAAACAGCTCGGAATTGTAAAGTTGCATGAAAGTAAAGGACGTTCGACGGATCAAACAATCCGGAATTGTAAATGACAGGAATTTAAACGACGATCGACGGATCAAACGATCCGCAATTGGTAAATGACATAAAAGTAAACGGAACGGGTTCGGAACGCCGTTTTAACCCGAGATTACTTCTCTTACGGGAAGAGAAGAGGATCGAGGGGCTAAAACGTATCGGACCCCGTTAGACGGAGGCGTCTACATTTTGAGAGTGAGAGAGGGAGCTACCTATGGCTAGGGTCGGCTCCTTTGGATCGGTGGGCGTATACGGGATACGGAAAGGTGTTTGAAAGGTGTTTCAGAAGTGTTTGGGCAGAGTTTCCCCTTTTATCTGGTGTTTAGAAACCTAGGGATTTGGGCAGCGTTTCGACTTGTGTCAGTTTAGCCTACGATCAGAATCTACCGACGAGTAGCACGAGGGCCCCCGAAGAGTAGAGAATTCCGCCGACGAGTAGCACGAGGGCCCCCGAAGAGCGGAAGAAAGACAAGCTTTGAAGCTTGGGGTGGAGAGAGGAGGAAAAAGGTGTTAAAATGAGAAGGAAGGGGGAGTATTTATAGGGTAAAAAACTTGGAGGAGGGAGGAGAAACTTGGAGGTTAAGTTTGCTTGCTTAGTGAGGAAGAAATAAAGATTAACCTGATGGTTTTCTGTCCGGCAGAAAGAGTCCGGCTGGACTTGGACTGAATTTGGGGATATTTTGGTCATTTGGCCTTGAGTTTGACACGTCTTGGACACGTATTTAAACTGCAGAAAGAGTCCGGCCGGACTGTTCGTGAAATTGGCTATATTTCCTGATTTGAACAAGTTACCTGCGTAGATCTTGTTCTCGCGTTCGATTTGATATGTGGTGGGCCCAAAACGGAGTTCGTATGAGGGAGTTATGACCTCCGGAAGGTCGAGACGCTCGAAAATGGGAAATCTAATCCCGGAAGACCCCGAAAAGTACGTTTTTCGGGGAAAGCCATACTTTTACATGGGATAACGTGTGTTGAGTATGCTTTGATGTCGGGATGCATGGGGCAGTCCCGGGATGTCTCGTTGACTCGAGAACGGGGAACTTAACGGGTTCCGGTTAACTTTTAACGGATTTTGACGATCCGGATTTGGGTACTTACATAACCTTTATTGCTTTCCGGTCTTGAGCCATCGAACAATTTATCGGTGTGATTTTGAATCACAATCTTCGATCTTCAAAACCTTTTAACCTTCAGATTGCTTTGGACAATTTGAACTCTAGGCCTTGATCGTCGTACGAGCAAAGACCCTCTAGTAGTATCCACACGTAAGAATGAACCAAGAACGGTTCTTGAGGATTGCTAGATCCTTAAACCCTTAGGAAGAAATATTGAGAAACCTTTTGTGAACTTTTCTCTCTTGAAAATTCGGCTCAATTTCGGCTGTTTACAGACTCATATTTATACTACATTAGTATTAGAGTTTGTGCCCTAATCAAATTAGGAAACAAGTGTAAACCGCCTCTGTGGCTAGTTGTGTCGCGCTACAGAACATGCCTGATGGCCAGTTGTGTCGCGCTACATAACTAGCCAGATGGCCAGTTGTGTCGCGCTACAGAACAAGCCATATCAGGAACTCTCAATCATTTCTTTCTTTGGTTTAACCAATTCATTCTAGATGTGTGTGACCCAATAGGATTATATTATGTTGGCAATGAGCTCGATCATATCTATCCTCATAAGACATAAGCGGACTCTAGCAAGCCAGTATGTATACCCAAATAATATAATGTAGGAGTTCACGTTTCCAATGGTACACTTCTATTTCTCCCTTTGTCTCACGATGTTTATATTGAACACAAGTCATGGTCCACATCAACTTGTATCTGTTCAATGCTTTCTCGATCTTGAGCATAATGATAATCCAATCGCATTGGGGTGTGGACACACTCTTTCATCATTATCACTCATCGAGGGGCCCAAACTCTCTTTCGAGGGACAAATTCCATCTTGACTTATCATCCTTCCCATCATGAATCCGATCATGCCAAAGATAGCCTTTATAGATATCGTGTTAAGATATCGTTTGACTAAAATCAAACATGACTTTCATCATATGTAAGCTCATGATAATCTCAGGTCTAGGGACTAAATGAAGTGACCATATGAGATTTAATTATGACATTTGACCATGACATAAATCTCATACGGGTCAAGTCCAGTCACTTGTTAACTAACAAGTACCCATAATTTCAATGTGCATCTCTATGCATATAGTCATCATATGATTATCCATTGACAATTATACTAATTATTCTCTTAATAATTAGGGACGAAGATTATTACAATAAATATGCAAAACATATAATAATCAAATAATATACTTAATGATAAAGATGATACATAACGGTTGTAAGTTAAACATAACTAAAGCCTAGGGCATTACACCAACTGTCTCCCACTTGCACTAGGCTCCATTTATGTATCGAATACTCATGGATCAAACATGACCATCATGCTTCTGCCTATGCGAGGGTCTTTGTAAGTGAATCCCTTATGTCATCATCGGTTGATACTTTGTATATTTTAACGTCTTCTCATTCTTTATGAATTCCTCGAAGAACGTCTAAGTGAGTGTTTGGATCGCTGTTGTGACCTTGGTTCCGTTGTTTGCACAAGTGGCACCACAATTATCACAACGAAGTTCCACCGATTAGTGATACTTGGAACATTTCCAAAATACTAATGAACTTTTGATCCAAACTGCCTCTTTTAGCCACATCATATGTTGCTAAAATTTGGCCTTAGTAGTAGAATCGGCTACAATTTCTACTTGGAACTCTTCCAATTAAAACCGTACCTCCAATAAGCATAAACACAAATCCTTATTTCGAACTTAAATCAACTTTGTCAGATTGGAAGCTAGCATCTATGTAACCCTTACAACAAGATTAACTTCCAACTTCTCAAATACCAAGAACGTATCCTTAGTTCTTCTTAAGTACATAAGGATCATCTTGACTGCCATCTAATGGTTCTCAACAGGATTAGATTGGTATCGACTCATCATGCTTAGAGCATACGAGACGTCGAGTCTAGTACAAATCATGGCATACATGACAGATCCAAGTGCCACAGCATATGGAACTTCATTCATTCCCTTTTGCTCATCACAGATTTTGTCTTTCTTTTTTTGGTTGGTTGTTTTTTCGATCCTTATGACATATAATGAATAATGAATATATTAATCATTGGTGTTTTCATTCTGAGACGGATAAGAATTTGAAGTCAGGAGTATTGCTAAGAGAAAATACCATGACCCATTGACAAGCCATTTTTCTTAGGCTCTTCTAAGAACCTTGTCAATGTAAGTATTTTGACTCAAACCAATTTATCATTTTAGATCCATCTCTATAGATCTTGATGCCAAGGATGTAAGCGGCTTCACCCATATCTTTCATTGAGAAACCTTTCCTTGACCAAGACTTGACAGTCTTAAGTGTCGGAACTTGTTTTTCCAATGAGTAAGATATCATTGCAATAAAACAATAGAAATAATACTACGCTCCCACTGAATTTCATGCATACACATGATTCATCTTCGTACTTGATAAAGTCAAACTTTTGACCGATTCATCAAAGTGAAGATTCCAATTCCTTGAAGCTTGCTTCAACCCATCTTATGGATCTTTGCAACATGCATACTTTATTAGATTTTCTTGGATCGACAAACTATTCGGGTTGTGTACTATACACATCCTTAATAATCTTTCCATTTAAAGAAAGTCGTTTGACATCCATTTGTCATATTACATAGTCACAATATGTGATAATGACAATTGAAATTCTAATAGACTTCGACATTGTAACTGGAGAAAAGGTTTCAACATAGTCAATACTATGAATTAACCTAAATCCCTTTGCTACAATCCTTAGTCATGAAAGTACACACCTTCCCATCCATGTCGGTCTTGAAGACCTTCTTGCATCCCTTTGGTTTTTACACCTTCAGGTAGCCCAATCAAGTTCCAAACTTGATCATCAAAAATGGATTGCAATTTGGACTCCATGGTTCCTAACCATTTATCCAAATTAGGAGTGGACATCGCTTCTAGATAGGAAGTAGGATCGTCATTCTTAATGACTTCCACTTCATTAATTTCCGATACGAGAAATCAATATTTATTGAGTTCGGATCGTAACCTATCCGATCTACGATGGACTTGTGCATCTTGAACCGGTTTCACAACTCCTTATGAACTTGGTTCCGTCTCTACTCTTAGTTCCATGTCATTTTCAGGTTCTTGAACTTTCTTCAAGATTAATTTTACTCCCACTAGATTCTTTATTGAGAAACTATTTCTCAAGAGACAAATCGTGTAGAGCAACAAACATTTTGTTCTCTTTGTGATTGTAAGATTAATTTCTGAAAATAACTTTGTCAAATTTGGTGCTAACTTATAAGAGACAAGTCTCTTTACATAAGATTCGCAATCCCAAATCTTCATGAAAGACAAACTAAGTTTTCTTCCATGCCACATCTCATGTGGGGCCTTAGGAACCGATTTAGTAGGGACTCAATTCAGTGTAATCGCATTATTTCTAATGCATATCCTCAAAAGGAAATAGGAAATAGGAAAGTCTAATTGACACATCATCGAACGAACCATGTCTTACAAGGTTCAATTCCTCCTCTTAGACACACCAAACAATGTGGTGTTCCGGGTAGATTCAACTCTGAAACGATTTCATAGTTTTGAGATAATTGTCAAATCTTGGCTCAAATATCATCACCTCGATCTAATCGAAGTACTCAATAGTTTTGCCAAGTTATTTTGTATTTCATCTTGAAATGTTCAAAACATCTCAAACGATTCACCTTTGGACTTCATCAGATAGACATAGTCATATCTAGATAAGTCTTTAGTGAAATGTGATGAAATACCAAAGTCTTCCCCTAGCAATGCTACTTAACAGTCCATATACATCTCATGTATAATGACCAATAAGTCACTAGCCCTCCCACTACTCTTAGTGTAAGGTGGTTTGGTCAATAATCCCAATAAATAAGATCCACTTTCCTCAAATGATTCATGGTCATATGAGTCTAAAAGTCCATGTAATGGAGTTTAGATATATGTTTCTTATTTATCTGACCAAGCCGGCAATGCCATATGAACGCGTTGTTCATATTATTCGGTTTAGATCTCCCATTTATATTATAGATATCTTCAATATTATTTTGTTTCTCACCATCAAGGATATAAAGACCATTCAATGACATATGCATTACAATAAGGCATATCATTAAATAAATATAAAACTTCTAATTGAAAATAAGAAAATTATATCCTTCATCATCCATTTAAGAAATGGAAATAATACTCCTACTCAAATCCAGAACGTAGTCACACTTGTTCAAAAACAAGTACTACTTCACAAGGTAAAGTGGCTTCATAAGTCCCTATGGCTAATGTAGCAACCCTTGCTCCATTCTTATGCATAGGTTTAACTTACCTTCTTTGAGTAGATTTCTATTCTTTGTTCCTTACACATTTAAACAAATGTGGGATCCAATCCGGTATCATATACCCAAGGACAAGAAGTTGAAAGGAGAATATCTATCATATAGATACTTGAAGTAGTAGCAATCATATTGCCCTTCTTCACCTTTTAGGCCTTCCTAATAAGCCTTGCAACTTTGCTTCCATTGACAATCTTATTGCAATGATAGCAAACTGCATCCTTTTGAGATACTTTGGGTTTAGCCTCTTTGGCTTCGACAACTTTTGTCCTAGGTTTAGCAACTTTTGCCTTACCTTCTTTTCCTTCCTTTTGAACCCCTTTCTTGTGTTAACCATTAACACTATTGCTGATTGCTCCTTGTTGCATCTCATGCATTAAGAGCCTTCACCACAACATACATCTTTTGCCTAGTTCGCATTTGGAACATTTCCTTTTGCAGTGTGCTAGAACAAAAGCAGTTTCCATGCGTTCAAGGTTCTTCATAAGAGCTTCAACCATGGTGGCAAGTATAAGGCAAGCAATACCATTAGAATCATTCACATGTTTCTAATGTTGCTCCTTATCTGCCCTTTGCAACATTTGCAGTAGGTTCAACAGGAACGAATTCGTCAAGAACGTACATATTTTTGTTCCTATCAGAATTATATGTACCGTTCCTTCCGAACTTTGTCCTTCATAAGGACGAATCGCAATTATCATTATGTAATGCTACTTCTATAACAAAATATACAAATTATATGAACACATATCAATACCAACACATTTATCATTTAAAAGCAAATAATGTATTTTACAAATACTCTCACTAAATCATACACCTTCCAATGCAAATAAGCATAATATGCATTTAATGGGCTAAGATCCAACTTTAATTTAATCTCAAGTACGCTATGGCGCACTGCTCAAGATTAAATTAATTAGGTAGAAAACATCAATCATAACGTATATGACTCTTAGATCTTTTATGAGATTCATTTAAGACATCATATGTCTAAGCATATTTTAATCTCATCTTATGCCTTGGGTCCAAAACCATTTTGATAACCCAATTAAGTTCATCCACTTTAAATGTATAGGAATCACCGTTTCCTCATCTTGCTCGCAAACGGAATAGAATCAAAGCACCTTGCTATGGCAAGCCCACCCAAAACTATCCGAGTGGTCTCAAGTGTTTTAATCATGGATTGACATAAAGAACTTAAAAGTTAAATGAAGGTTCTTTAAAGTAGATTATAAGCATATCAACAAGGATAATCATAACTGTGCACCAGGTAAGTTCCCAAGAAAATAGGTGAGCCACAAGGACTGCTTAAGTACCAAATCTTCCTTCGACAGAACTCTCCTAGACATGCACAACTTAGAATACCAATTTGAATGCAACATAATCAATACTTTGTATACTGACTTGTTTCTCACAAACAATCAAACTCATAAACTGACTTGTTTCTCATAAACAATCAGAATCCTTCAAATTTTGCGTAAACTGACTTGTTTCTCATAAATAATCAGAAAACCAAAATTTAATGTTTTAACTAAACATTTAACAAATTATTATTCAATGTTTCATCTAAACATCTAGATTAAGACATGAATATATCAGATTGTAAACATATTCACAGATTATGAAAATTCAACAAAAACTGATGCTGCCCAGATCAGGCATGTTCTGTCGCGGGACAGAAGCTACCTGAAGACCATATATGTCGCACGACCAGACACTGACCATGGCCAAGTTCTGTCGCGTGACATATCAAGCCCAACTACCAGATTTTCAATCGTGGCCTACTCTGTTGCATGACTCGAGTAGCCAGTTTGGCAGTTTTTCGAATTTCAATCAATTCCAATTATAAAGCAATTAAATCAAGTAAAACAACCTTTTTAACAGATTTAATTCAACATAATCAGAAAACGAATTACATATTGTTTCATATAAACAATAAAAATTCTACCGCGTACAAAACATGCAATACGCATATAAACAATTTATATCTTAATTCTAGCATTTTAATTCAAACTTAACCATACGAACGGGGCTCTGATACCACTGTTGGGTTTTATGGGTCCATGCGCAGCGGAATTAAGCATTAAATTAACACAAAACCCAAAGCCCTAAGATCCGTTCTATACGATTAAATTGAATTCCTATGAGATAGAATTTACCAACCTTTATTGCTTTCCGGTCTTGAGCCATCGAACAATTTGTCGGTGTGATTTTGAATCACAATCTTCGATCTTCAAAACCTTTGAACCTTCAGATTGCTTTGGACAATTTGAACTCTAGGCCTTGATCGTCGTACGAGCGAAGACCCTCTAGTAGTATCCACACGTAAGAATGAACCAAGAACGGATCTTGAGGATTGCTAGATCCTTAAACCCTTAGGAAGAAATATTGAGAAACCTTTTGTGAACTTTTCTCTCTTGAAAATTCGGCTCAATTTCGGTTGTTTACAGACTCATATTTATACTACATTAGTATTAGAGTTTGTGCCCTAATCAAATTAGGAAACAAGTGTAAACCGCCTCTGTGGCTAGTTGTGTATCGCTACAGAACATGCCTGATGGCCAGTTGTGTCGCGCTACAGAACATGCCAGATGGCCAGTTGTGTAACGCTACACAACTAGCCAGATGGCCAGTTGTGTCGCGCTACAGAACAAGCCATATTAGGAACTCTCAATCATTTCTTTCTTTGGTTTAACCAATTCATTCTAGATGTGTGTGACCCAATAGGATTATATTATGTTGGCAATGAGCTCGATTATATCGATCCTCATAAGACATAAGCGGACTCTAGCAAGCCATTATGTCTACCCAAATAATATAACGTAGGAGTTCACGTTTCCAATCGTACACTTCCATTTCTCCCTTTGCCTCACGATGTTTATATTGAACACAAGTCATGGTCCACGTCAACTTGTATCTGTTCAATGCTTTCTCGATCTTGAGTATAATGATAATCCAATCGCATTGGGGTGTGGCCACACTCTTTCATCATTATCACTCATCGAGGGGCCCAAGCAAAACATCTCTCTTTCGAGGGACAAATTCCATCTTGACTTATCATCCTTCCCATCATGAATCCGATCATGCCAAAGATAGCCTTTATAGATATCGTGTTAAGATATCGTTTGACTAAAATCAAACATGACTTTCATCATATGTAAGGTCATGATAATCTCAGGTCTAGGGACTAAATGAAGTGACCATATGAGATTTAATTATGACATTTGACCATGACATAAATCTCATACGGGTCAAGTCCAGTCACTTGTTCACTAACAAGTACCCATAATTTCAATGTGCATCTCTATGCCTATAGTCATCATATGATTATCCATTGACAATTATACTAATCATTCTCTTAATAATTAGGGACGGAGATTATTACAATAAATATGCAAAACATATAATAATCAAATAATATACTTAATGATAAAGATGATACATAACGGTTTTAAGTTAAACATAACTAAAGCCTAGGGCATTACACCAACAGTCTTCCATTTGCACTAGGCTCCATTTATGTATCGAATACTCATGGATCAAACATGACCATCATGCTTCTACTTGTGCGAGGGTCTTTGTAAGTGAATCCCTTATGTCATCATCGGTTGATACTTTGTATATTTTAACGTCTTCTCATTCTTTATGAATTCCTCGAAGAATGTCTAAGTGAGTGTTTGGATCGCTGTTGTGACCTTGGTTCCATTGTTTGCACAAGTGGCACCACAATTATCACAACGAAGTTCCACCGATTAGTGATACTTGGAACATTTACAAAATACTAATGAACTTTTGATCCAAACTGCCTCTTTTAGCCACATCATATGTTGCTAAAATTTTGCCTTAGTAGTAGAATCAGCTATAATTTCTGCTTGGAACTCTTCCAATTAAAACCGTACCTCCAATAAGCATAAACACAAATCCTAATTGCGATCTTAAATCAACTTTGTCAGATTGGAAGCTAGCAATTATGTAACCCTTACAACAAGATTAACTTCCAACCTCTCAAATACCAAGAACGTATCCTTAGTTCTTCTTAAGTACTTAAGGATCATCTTGACTGCCATCCAATGGTTCTCAACAGGATCAGATTGGTATCGACTCATCAAGCTTAGAGCATACGAGACGTCGAGTCTAGTACAAATCATGGCATACATGACAGATCTAAGTGCCACAGCATATGGAACTTCATTCATTCTCTTTTGCTCATCAGTTGTCATAAGACAATAAGTATTGCTAAGAGAAAATACCATGACCCATTGACAAGCCATTTTTCTTAGGCTCTTCTAAGAACCTTGTCAATGTAAGTATTTTGACTCAAACCAATTTATCCTTTTAGATCCATCTCTATAGATCTTGATGCCAAGGATGTAAGCGGCTTCACCCATATCTTTCATTCAGAAACCTTTCCTTGACCAAGACTTGACAGTCTTAAGTGTCAGAACTTGTTTTTCCAATGAGTAAGATATCATTGTAATAAAATAATAGAAATAATACTACGCTCCCACTGAATTTCATGCATACACATGATTCATCTTCGTACTTGATGAAGTCAAACTTTTGACCGATTCATCAAAGTGAAGATTCCAATTCCTTGAAGCTTGCTTCAACCCATCTTATGGATCTTTGCAACATGCATACTTTATTAGATTTTCTTGGATCGACAAACTATTCGGGTTGTGTACTATACACATCCTTAATAATCTTTCCATTTAAAGAAAGTCGTTTGACATCCATTTGTCATATTACATAGTCACAATATGTGATAATGGAAATTGAAATTCTAATAGACTTCGACATTGTAACTGGCGAAAAGGTTTCAACATAGTCAATACTATGAATTAACCTAAATCCCTTTGCTACAATCCTTAGTCATGAAAGTACACACCTTCCCATCCATGTCGGTCTGGAAGACCTTCTTGCATCCCTTTGGTTTTTACACCTTCAGGTAGCCCAATCAAGTTCCAAACTTGATCATCAAACATGGATTGCAATTTGGACTCCATGGTTCCTAACCATTTATCCAAATTAGGAGTGGACATCGCTTCTAGATAGGAAGTAGGATCGTCATTCTTAATGACTTCCACTTCATTACTTTCCGATACGAGAAATCAATATTCTTGAGTTTGTATCGTAACCTATCCGATCTACGATGGACTTGTGCATCTTGAACCGGTTTCATAACTCCTTGTGAACTTGGTTCCGTCTCTACTCTTGGTTCCATGTCATTTTCAGGTTCTTGAACTTTCTTCAAGATTAATTTTACTCCCACTAGATTCTTTATTGAGAAACTATTTCTCAAGAGACAAATCGTGTAGAGCAACAAACGTTTTGTTCTCTTTGTGGTTGTAAGATTAATTTCTGAAAATAACTTTGTCAAATTTGGTGCTAACTTATAAGAGACAAGTCTCTTTACATAAGATTTGCAACCCCAAATCTTCATGAAAGGCAAACTAAGTTTTCTTCCATGCCACATCTCATGTGGGGCCTTAGGAACCGATTTAGTAGGGACTCGATTCAGTGTAACCGCATTATTTCTAATGCATATCCTCAAAAGGAAATAGGAAATAGGAAAGTCTAATTGACACATCATCAAATGAACCATGTCTTACAAGGTTCAATTCCTCCTCTCAGACACACCATACAATGTGGTGTTCCAGGTAGAGTCAACTCTGAAACGATTTCATAGTTTTGAGATGATTGTCAAACTCTTGGCTCAAATATCATCACCTCGATCTAATCAAATTACTAAATAGTTTTGCCAAGTTATTTTGTATTTCATCTTGAAATGTTCAAAACATCTCAAACGATTCACCTTCGGACTTCATCAGATAGACATAGTCATATCTAGATAAGTCTTTAGTGAAATGTAATGAAATACCGAAGTCTTCCCCTAGAAATGCTACTTAACAGTCCATATACATCTCATGTATAATGACCAATAAGTCACTAGCCTTCCCACTACTCTTAGTGTAGGGTGGTTTGGTCAATAATCCCAATAAATAAGATCCACATTCCTCAAATGATTCATGGTCATATGAGTCTAAAAGTCCATGTAATGGAGTTTAGATATATGTTTCTTATTTATCTGACCAAGCCGGCAATGCCATATGAACGCGTTGTTCATATTATTCGGTTTAGAGCTCCCATTTATATTATAGATATCTTCAATATTATTTTGTTTCTCACCATCAAGGATATGAAGACCATTCAATGACATATGCATTACAATAAGGCATATCATTAAATAAATATAAAAACTTCTAATTGAAAATAAGAAAATTATATCCTTCATCATCCATTTAAGAAACAGAAATAATACTCCTACTCAAATCCAGAATGTAGTCACACTTGTTCAAAAACAAGTACTACTTCACAAGGTAAAGTGGCTTCATAAGTCCCTATGGCTAATGTAGCAACCCTTGCTCCATTCTTATGCATAGGTTTAACTTACCTTCTTTGAGTAGCTTTCTATTCTTTGTTCCTTACACATTTAAACAAATGTGGGATCCAATCCGGTATGATATACCCAAGAACAAGAAGTTGAAAGGAGAATATCTATCATATAGATACTTGAAGTAGTAGCAATCATATTGCCCTTCTTCACCTTTTAGGCCTTCCTAATAAGCCTTGCAACTTTGCTTCCATTGACAATCTTATTGCAATGATAGCAAACTGCATCCTTTTGAGATACTTTGGGTTTAGCCTCTTTGGCTTCGACTACTTTTGTCCTAGGTTTAGCAACTTTTGCCTTACCTTCTTTTCCTTCCTTTTGAACCCCTTTCTTGTATTAACCATTAACACTATTGCTGATTGCTCCTTGTTGTATCTCATGCATTAAGAGCCTTCACCACAACATACATCTTTTGCCTAGTTTGCATTTGGAACATTTCCTTTTGCGGTGTGCTAGAACAAAAGCAGTTTCCATGCGTTCAAGGTTTTTCATAAGAGCTTCAACCATGGTGGCAAGTATAAGGCAAGCAATACCATTAGAATCATTCACATGTTTCTAATGTTGCTCCTTATCTGCCCTTTGCAACATTTGCAGTAGGTTCAACAGGAACGAATTCGTCAAGAACATACACATTTTTGATCCAATCAGAATTATATGTACCGTTCCTTCCGAACTTTGTCCTTCATAAGGACGAATCGCAATTATCATTATGTAATGCTACTTCTACAACAAAATATACAAATTATATGAACACATATCAATACCAACACATTTATCATTTAAAAGCAAATAATGTATTTTATAAATACTCCCACTAAATCATACACCTTCCAATGCAAATAAGCATAATATGCATTTAATGGGCTAAGATCCAACTTTAATTTAATCTCAAGTACGCTATGGCGCACCGCTCAAGATTAAATTAATTAGGTAGAAAACATCAATCATAACGTATATGACTCTTAGATCTTTTATGAGATTCATTTAAGACATCATATGTCTAAGCATATTTTAATATCATCTTATGCCTTGGGTCCAAAACCATTTTGATAACCCAATTAAGTTCATCCACTTTAAACGTATAGGAACCACCATTTCCTCATCTTGCTCGCAAACGGAATAGAATCAAAGCACCTTGCTATGGCAAGCCCACCCAAAACTATCCGAGTGGTCTCAAGTGTTTTAATCATGGATTGGCATAAAGAACTTAAAAGTTAAATGAAGGTTCTTTAAAGTAGATTATAAGCATATCAACAAGGATAATCATAACTGTGCACCAGGTAAGTTCCCAAGAAAATAGGTGAGCCACAAGGACTGCTTAAGTACCAAATCTTCCTTCGACAGAACTCTCCTAGATATGCACAACTTAGAATACCAATTTGAATGCAACATAATCAATACTTTGTATACTGACTTGTTTCTCACAAACAATCAGACTCATAAACTGACTTGTTTCTCATAAACAATCAGAATCCTTCAAATTTTGCGTAAACTGACTTGTTTCTCATAAACAATCAGAAAACCAAAATTTAATGTTTTAACTAAACATTTAACAAATTATTATTCAATGTTTCATCTAAACATCTAATAAAATTCTTAACATTTAAGAACATATAATTCATGCATCGCAACAATTAATAAAAACACATTTAAATTAATTAAGCATGCATCATAAACAATGAATTAATCTAGCATAGCCCTATAAATTTTATTTCTAGAAATTTATAGCATCCAGATTAAGACATGAATATATCAGATTGTAAAGCCCAACTACCAGATTTTCAATCGTGGCCTACTCCGTCGCACGACTCGAGTAGCCAGTTTGGCAGTTTTTTGAATTTCAATCAATTCCAATTATAAAACAATTAAATCAAGTAAAACAACCTTTTTAACAGATTTAATTCAACATAATCAGAAAACGAATTACATATTGTTTCATATAAACAATAAAAATTCTACCGCATACAAAACATGCAATAAGCATATAAACAATTTATATCTTAATTCTAGCATGTTAATTCAAACTTAACCATACGAACGGGGCTCTAATACCACTGTTGGGTTTTATGGGTCCATGCGCAGCGAAATTAAGCATTAAATTAACAAAAAACCCAAAGCCCTAAGATCCGTTCTATACGATTAAATTGAATTCCTATGAGATAGAATTTACCAACCTTTATTGCTTTCCGGTCTTGAGCCATCGAACAATTTATCGGTGTAATTTTGAATCACATCTTCGATCTTCAAAACCTTTGAACCTTCATATTGCTTTGGACAATTTGAACTCTAGGCCTTGATCGTCGTACGAGCGAAGACCCTCTAGTAGTATTCACACGTAAGAATGAACCAAGAACGGTTCTTGAGGATTGCTAGATCCTTAAACCCTTAGGAAGAAATATTGAGAAACCTTTTGTGAACTTTTCTCTCTTGAAAATTCGGCTCAATTTCGGCTGTTTACAGACTCATATTTATACTACATTAGTATTAGAGTTTGTGCCCTAATCAAATTAGGAAACAAGTGTAAACCGCCTCTGTGGCTAGTTGTGTCGCGCTACAGAACATGCCTGATGGCCAGTTGTGTCGCGCTACACAACTAGCCAGATGGCCAGTTGTGTCGCGCTACAGAACAAGCCATATCAGGAACTCTCAATCATTTCTTTCTTTGGTTTAACCAATTCATTCTAGATGTGTGTGACCCAATAGGATTATATTATGTTGGCAATGAGCTTGATCATATCGATCCTCATAAGACATAAGCAGACTCTAGCAAGCCATTATGCTACCCAAATAATATAACGTAGGAGTTCACGTTTCCAATGGTACACTTCCATTTCTCCCTTTATCTCACGATGTTTATATTTAACACAAGTCATGGTCCACGTCAACTTGTATCTGTTCAATGCTTTCTCGATCTTGAGTATAATGATAATCCAATCACATTGGGGTGTGGCCACTCTCTTTCATCATTATCACTTATCGAGGGGCCCAAGCAAAACATCTCTCTTTCGAGGGACAAATTCCATCTTGACTTATCATCCTTCCCATCATGAATCCGATCATGCCAAATATAGCCTTTATAGATATCGTGTTAAGATATTGTTTGACTAAAATCAAACATGACTTTCATCATATGTAAGGTCATGATAATCTCAGGTCTAGGGACTAAATGAAGTGACCATATGAGATTTAATTATGACATTTGACCATGACATAAATCTCATACGGGTCAAGTCCAGTCACTTGTTAACTAACAAGTACCCATAATTTCAATGTGCATCTCTATGCATATAGTCATCATATGATTATCCATTGACAAATATACTAATTATTCTCTTAATAATTAGGGACGGAGATTATTACAATAAATATGCGAAACATATAATAATCAAATAATAAACTTAATGATAAAGATGATACATAACGGTTTTAAGTTAAACATAACTAAAGCCTAGGGCATTACACCAACAGAAATTAACTTCACTAGGAAGTAATGCTCGACATACAACATAAACATTGATGACTACAAGGTAATCTACGTCAACCACGCTAGAGAGGGAATGGAGATTGCAGACTTAATTGGGAATAGAGAGAAGGTGGCCTTCTTCGTCGGCCAATTTGAACTCGGACTTAGGTTGCCTCAGACCCATTCATCTCGTCTTTCTTAAACGAGTGTAACGCCGGCCCCATTGATATGGTTCCAAACACCGTGAGAACTGTAAATAGCTTCCTTGTAGCCAGTAGGCTGCTTGGGTACGAGCCCACACTCGTTGCCTTTTGCCATTTCTTACGCATGTGTCAGACCCAGAGAAAATCGGGGAACCCCAAATGCCAGACCCTTAGTCTGTCAAACAACCCAGCAAGCCTAAACTTCTCTTCAAGATTCCGAGCAAGCTGAATGCTTTTGACAAGGATTTGGTAGTGATAGAGAGCCGTAATAGGTGGGGATTCCATTATCCACGTGACGAGATTCATAGGATGATGGATCCTTGATCACCAGAATGGACTGACGAACTGACGGAGGCTCTACAGGGTATACTTGTAGCGAGCAAATGGGAGTGGGTAGTTGAGTGGTCGCGATTGTAAAATGTTCAAATACTACGCTCTAGCCGACCTAAATGTGGCCGCAGTAGTGGGTGTAGAGTCGTTGGTCACAATGAAGCCCGAGCAATGCGACCCCTTATGGGTAGTTCATGAGAACTGCTCATTTAAAATTGACTGCTCGGCCTACTCGAGCTCGGGAGTCCATTCTCGAGACTTTTTCCACTACAAAGGTCTTGCTTTCGTTCGTTTCCCTTGGTCATTTCTGCTTCATGTAATCTTTTCATTATATTAACTCTTTCTCTTGTTTACTGCAACTATGAGCTGCTACAGGATTGAGATGGTATCTAAGGCTCAAATGGAGGACGTGGAACCTTCGTTTGACCAACTGAGGCGTTAGAATGCCTCCAAATATGTGCAAAAGTATAAGCAGCAAAGTTGCATTCGACAAGGCATGCTCGCGAGGAAAGGCCCATCTGGGGTCCCTGTGAGCACTCCCGATGGCAGGCATCACGCCATGAATGGGGGTTCGAAGAGAATGGGCCCGAGTGGGGTGTGTTAGGCCCTACATTTTCAGTCAACTTGTTTTCAACTTGCACATAGCATCTTGGTACTAACAACTTGAGTTCTCCTACTACATCTTGATCATCTTGCAGGTTGAATTAGTGTTACATTAAACCCTACTTTTCAGGGAACGTGCCAATGGATGAGGAGACTGATTCAATGATGTTTCTTCATCAAAATATCTAGCAACGGACCACTATCTCCTTCATCAACAATGTGGCGAGAATATCTCAACAAGATCAACTTATTGCCGAGATTCTAGGCCTGTTATTATCCTTGTATTTTAGCCGTTATTTGAGGTATAAAAGGGGAATAACACCTGTATTTTACACACACAATCTCACTAGCATAAGCTCCCTTACATACGCTCTTAGTTTTGTACTCAAACTCGATCATTAATATACCTTTTGGTCAAGGCAGGTTCCTAAACCTCCCGGGGTTTTGTGCCGGTGAACAAGTTGTTCAAGGGCTTTCCCTATTCAACAAATTCCTTGTGTTCATTTCTATTTTATCCAATAATCATTGTACCTTGATTCTTATCTCTTTTTTCATTTTTCTTGTCATTGGTTGTACTTGTTGAAATTTGACCAAAACAATTTGGCGCCGTCTGTGGGAATACTTTGATTATTTGCGTAGAAATGACCAATCCGTCGTCCGGCAGTCAAGGTGAGAGGAGTCAGCCACTTCCTAATTCCGGCATCCAAGGCAATCCATCTTCGAATTCGGAAGCTGTCAATTTGGAGTTAATGTCCAACATGGTCGATATGTTGAAGAAAGTAAATGACCGGTTGGATGCTCAGGAGCATACGAACACCATGATATTCAATGCCATTGATACCATGCGTAAAGGGAAGCAAACTGAAACTAAAGTATCTACTCCGTTTTCACCTTTGCATCCTAGATATTTGTTTGGTGCAGGTACAGGACCAAGCCATCTTGGAGATATCCCTATGTCCAGTACCTTGCCAGCAGAAAGCACAATCATGACGTCCATTCCAATCACGCAACCAAGATTCAGCCTTATAGCTAGCCAACCTGTGTTGTCATCTTGATATACCTATGCCACACCTTTGATGGGGCAAACAGGGAGTTTCTTTAATGCTTTTGATACTTCTGCATCTCAATTTAATAATAATCTTCTTTTCGCAGCGAATCAACTTATTAGGGAAATGCAGACTATAAAAGAGTTGCTTCGAAGCGTACCTGGAGTCAACTTGCCTTATCACCAAGTTTCTCCAACTTGCTATAACGAATCTCGTTTTGTTCCAGCAATAGCTAATGTAGAGATCCCAAAGAAGTTTTCAGTCCCTCATATGAAGAAGTATGATGGGAGCACCGATCCAGCAGAGCATGTGTTGCTGTATCAGGAATCGATGGATATTATAAGTATCCCCCCTGTTTTTAAAGAAGCATGTTTTTGTAGGGACTTTGGCTCAACTTTGTCAGG
Source organism: Adenophora triphylla var. japonica (assembly GCA_022495995.1). Taxonomy (NCBI): domain Eukaryota; kingdom Viridiplantae; phylum Streptophyta; class Magnoliopsida; order Asterales; family Campanulaceae; genus Adenophora; species Adenophora triphylla. Next base: position 81,958 of record JAFEMH010003331.1, read on the forward strand.
ACCAGCCTTAAAATGGCTAACAGGACTTTCTCTAAACTCTATTTCTTCTTATGCTCAACTTGTCAACATGTTTACTAATCAATTTTCGTGCAACAGGGCATTTGACAAGTTGACTAGTGACCTTTACAGAATTGTGCAACAGCCTAACGAGAGTCTTAAAGAATATTTGCACAGGTTTAACAAGGAGGCAGTGACCATACCCAGCTTGGATATGTCCACAGCTACGGAAGCATTCCGTATAGGCTTGAGGAAGAGCTCTCCATTTTATAATGAGTTGGTGATGACTCCTGCCAAACAACTTGAAGAAATCAGAACCAGAGCCTTGCGTTTCATCAGATTGGAGGATGACAGCCTGGCAATGGAGAAGTCAACTATGAGGACCCCTACTCCTCTATTTGAGCCCTCAGACAGAAAATCAGATTTCCATCATAATAAGTCTAACAGGGGCAAACCCCCTGCTAAATCCGAATCTTTTAAAGTTCATTTTGTAGATGATGATCAAGATGGGGATGATAATGACTATCCTAAAATTTCTGATTACTGCTTTTCTGTGGACATTGCAAGAGTCCTTTGCGCCATGGAAAATCTTGGAGACAGAGCAAGATGGCCTAAGAAGAGTGACAAGCCCTCAACTTGGAAGGATAAGTCCAAGTGGTGCGCGTTTCATGAGGAGTTTGGGCATACCACTGAGAATTGTTTTGCCTTGAGGAAGGAGATTGCTCATCTATTGTCAAAGGGTCTTCTTAAGGATTTGTTGGGTAAGAAGAGGGTCAGAAATGAGTCCAAAGAGCCTGATTATGGGGAGCAGTCCAGACCCGAGAAAGTTGCACCTCCTCTAGCCACCAAGGTAGTAAATGTTATCTCAGGTGGATCCCATATTTGTGGTACAACTTATTCTGCCGCCAAGCGTCATGCCAAGAGTTCTAAGGAAAATCAGTCAGAACTGCCCTCAAGGTGTCGCGACTTCACAGATGGTCAAGTTATCTCCTTCGAGGATGAGGATAAGGATAACACGTTGGACCCCCATCATGATGGTTTAGTGGTCCAGGTGCAGATTGCTAATTGTGTGGTCAAGAGAATTCTGATTGATGGCGGCAGCTCAGTTAATATAATCTTCACTCATGCTCTGGAAGAGATGGGCATTCCTTTGTCCGAAGTTGTGAAGAATTCATCCGTACTGGTAGGGTTCAATGGTGAAGTAAAGCAAACAGTCGGAGAAATCAAGTTGCCTATCTATTTGGAGGGTATGAATTCTATGGAAAGGTTCTGTGTGATTGAATGCTCATCCTCGTACAATGTCATTTTGGGAAGACCTTGGATCCACAACATGAAGGCCGTGCCGTCAACTTATCACCAGTGCGTCAAATTTCCGACACCTTGGGGTGTGGCCAAGTTGAAGGGAAATCAGCAGTCTTCTAAAGAATGCTACAAGGTTAATATGAAAGCATGTTCAGTCCCTCGTCAAGCATAGGAATTAAAGAAAAGGCCCAGGATGTTCTTGAAGCAGTGGAGCATGAGACGAAAAGTATTTCTGTTAATGAGTCAAACCCTGAGGCCCAAGTGCAAGTTGGTACAGATCTTCCATCCGAAATAGAGGAGGAACTGATTGAGTTCTTGAAGAGTCAGAAATGTTGTTTTGCGTGGAAGCATGAGGATATGTCAGGAATAAGCAAGGACATCATTACTCACAAGTTGAACATTGATCCAACCATCCGTCCTGTCCACCGGAAAAGAAGAAAGTTTGCCCAGGAGCGGAACCAGATTATAAAGGATGAAGTCGAGAGGCTTTTGAAGTCCAAGATGATCATGGAAGTTCAATATCCAAGGTGGTTAGCTAATGTTGTGGTGGTAGAAAAGAGGAACGACAAGTGGCGAGTATGCGTGGACTTCACCGACTTGAACAAGGCCTGCCCAAAAGATCCATTCCCTCTTCCTCATATTGATTCTCTAGTTGATGAGACAGCTGGCCACGATATCTTGACATTTATGGATGCGTCCTCAGGTTTTCAGCAAATTCAAATGGAGCCCTCAGATCAAGAGGATACGGCATTCATGACTCCGGAAGGTATATATTGTTATATTGCTATGCCATTTGGTCTTAAAAATGCAGGGGCAACTTATCAGAGACTGGTGAACAAGATGTTCAAAGATCAACTTGGCAAGACAATGGAAGTCTACATAAATGATATGGTAGTAAAATCCAAGCATATTGAAGATCACGTGGAGCATCTTGCTGAGGCGTTCAACATCTTGAAAGCTTTCAACATGAAACTTAATCCAAAGAAAGTGCAATTTTGGTGTTAAAGCGGGAAAGTTCTTGGGCTATATGGTGACTAAGAGAGGAATTGAAGCCGCCTCCGAATGTATCAAAGCTATTCTCAACTTGGAATCTCCCAAGAATATCAAAGACATCCAAAGGTTAACAGGTAGAGTAGCTGCCCTAAATAGATTTATATCTAAATGATCTGATAAGTGCAGGTTATTCTACGAAGTATTAAGAAAGAATAAACTCTTTCAATGGACTGATCAACATGAGGCAGCTTTTAAACAACTTAAAGAATACTTGATGATGTCACCCCTACTTGCTAAACCAGAACGTGGTGAGCACCTTTATTTATATTTAGTTGTATCTGAGAATGCAGTTAGTGCAGTGTTGGTGAAAGAAATCCAAGGTGAACAGCATCCTGTTTATTATATAAGTAAGTCTTTACTAGATGCTGAAACGAGGTACTCTCATCTTGAAAAGTTAATTTTAGCCTTAACTACTGCTGTTACAAAACTGCGTCATTATTTTGAAACCCATTCTATAACTGTTAGAACTAACTATCCTGTGAGAAATGTGTTGAGAACTCCAGAGATGTCAGGCAGATTGGCCAAGTGGTCGGTCAAGATGAGCACGTATGACATTTCATATGAGCCAAGAACAGCTATCAAATCTCAGGCTCTAGCCGACTTTGTAGCAGACTTTAGTCCAAGTTTGCAGCCCGAGGTGGAACTGGAAGTACAATAGCTTTAAGGTAAAACAATTCCTAGATTTTGGACACTGTATACAGATGGAGCTTCAAATTCCAAAGGAATTGGCTTGGGAATAGTTCTGAAATCCCCTCAAGGTGATATCATACCTCAAGCTGTATCTTGTGAATTCGATGCGACGAATAATGAAGCTGAGTATGAGGCTTTAATCATGGGTTTAACCACAGCTTTAAGTTTAAATATTACTCATATAAATGTGTATGTTGATTCTCAATTGCTCGCTAACCATTTCAATGGCAGTTATATGGCGAAGCATTCCAAGATGACTCTGTATCTCCAACATGTTAAATCTTAGGCTTCAAAATTCCTGTCATTCTCTTTGGAACAGGTCCCTAGAGAAGAGAATACAGAAGCAGACGCATTAGCCAACTTGGGTTCAACTTGCAAGTCTATGTTGCATACTAATATTCCCATTATTTATGTTAAGTATCCGACAATAGACCAAGTAGAGGAAACTCAAGAAGTTACTCAATCTAATGGGGCACAAGATACAAGTTCTTCCTGGACCCAACCTATAATTGAGTTCCTTCTACCTGGAACTATTCCACTTGATATTAAGAATGCTAGATCTTTTAAAATGCGCACTTCAACTTTTGTTTTAATAGATAATGTCTTGTTCAAGAAATCTTTTGCAGGGCACTATTTGAGATATATTGACAATAAGCAAGTTGAGCTCGTGCTAAGTGAAATCCATGAAGGAACATGTGGAAATCATTCTGGTGGGAAAGCATTGGCACTGAAGGCCCTCAAGACTGGTTATTACTGGCCAACTATGCGTCAAGATGCCATGAGCTATGTGCAGAAATGCGATATCTGCTAGAGACACAGTAACATCTTGCATCAACCTGCAGAACCTCTACACTCTATCGTCTCATCTTGGCCTTTCATGCAATGGGGCATGGATATTGTAGGCAAGTTGCCTAAGGCCCCTGGAGGCAAAGTATTCATGTTGGCAATGACTGACTATTTCTCAAAGTGGATTGAGGCAGAGGCCTTTGTGTAAGTGAGAGACAAGGAGGTAGTTTCATTTTTAAAGAAAAATATTATTAGCAGGTTTGGCGTACCATCAGAGATCATATGTGATAATGGATCCCAATTCATAAGTAAGAAGACTAGAGATTTTTGTGCTTGTTGGGGCATCAAGCTGATCATGTCCATGCCTGTCCACCCTCAAGCCAATGGTCAAGCTAAATCAAGCAACAAGTTGATTATCAACAACTTAAAGAAACGCCTAGATCAAAAGAAAGGAAAATGGGCTGAAGAATTACCACTTGTACTTTGGGCAGACAGGACCACTACAAAAGGGGCCACAGGTAGAACTCCGTATTCCTTGGTATTTGGAGCAGAAGCTGTAATTCCAGTCGAGGTGACAATCCCAACAGCAAGGTATGGTTTATTAACTCAAGATGAAAATAATCTCTTATTAACCCAAGATCTAGATACAATTGATGAGATCAGGGATTTAGCCAAGATAAGAATGGCAGCCTATCAACAACGGATTGCTAGATCTTACAACAAGAATATCAGAATAAGAAGATTCCAGGTTGGTGATTTAGTTTTGAGAAAAGTATTTCAAAATACAAGAGAACTGAATGTAGGTAAATTAGCTCTCAAGTGGGAGGGACCATATCTTATTGATGCTGAAGCTGGCAAAGGGGCATATTGGCTGTCAACCTCAAGTGGAGATAGGGTCCCTAGGAGTTGGAATGCCATTCATTTAAAGCTCTATTTTATGTAAGTCAATTTATTAACAACTAGACTTCTCAGGTATGATTTAATTTATGTCAAGTTCATTCGCGTGTTTCGATTCTCAATTTTATTGGACATCCTTACTAACTTAAGCATCAGAGGGGTGTTAGCTACGCTAACACACAATCCTAACATGAATTTGTTTTGCAAGGTATACGACTTGAACAAGCGGAGTAGGCTCAACATGTTAACACGCCAGTACGGCTCCGACATGTTGAGACCTAAATTGGAGCAGGTCGAACATGTTAACACGCCAGTACGACTTCGACATGTTTAGACCTCAGATAAAGAAGTTCAACATGTTAACACGCCAGTACGGCTCCAACATGTTGAAACTTTAGCTGGAGAGGGATGGAACATGTTGACACGCCAGGACGACTTAGACTTGTTCTATTTCTTCAAACGACTTGCCTTTGATCAAAGGTACATTTTACTTATGGTTAAAAGATTTACATCTTTTCTAAAGAATTAAGGTTATGACACCTTCGCCTGTACGCACGATTTCACACTTATTCAAGTTGTGACTGTTGGTTGTAACATTGACATGTTACCTACTGTTTATAACATCAACATTTTATCTACTGAACTAGCAAGTATTTCTGAAGAGCTTCAAAATATTTCCAAAAGATTTCACAACTAGTGGATAAGTTGGATAAGCCAACAAGTCTCTTAAAATCTACGGAAAGCTTGGAGTACTAGACCAACCTAGTACCCCCAAATAAATTCTCTGCACTCTTATGAGCCATTACATAAACAAATAAACAGAAATTGTTTTTGTTACCCTTCCTTCCAAACTACTTAAAACATTCAAATTATTCAAACATCTTGGCCTGCTGCCGCTGGTGTTGCATTTGTCTCCTTCTCTTGATTATTTTCTTCAACTTGAGTCACCACTACGGTACTCAAAACTTTGTTGGCATCATCAACCAGCTTGTCAATAGCTTCAAGTGAATTCACCTCCTCCCCATCCACCGGTTCGCCAATGAAGTCTTCTAGAGTTCTTTTCTCTTCCTCCAAATCCCAATTTGGAGCCTGCCCATTCTTGAATTCCTCCATGAGTTGAATCCTGGCCTCCAACAGTGTCTTGGTGGCATTAAACTTGAAATCTTCCTTTGCTGCTTCAAGTTCCTTCACATGAGTCTCATTTTCCTTCACCTTCTCAGCACAAACATCTGCCAATTCCTTTCTCAAAGTCCCAATGACTTTCTTCAGTTTTCCACCTCACCAGCATATATTTTGGCCTCTTTCTTCAGTCTCTCTACCTCCCTAGCACTTGTTTTGGCTTCCTTCTTTGATTCCTCAGCCTCATAATTGCATCTAGCCGCTTTGATTTTCAAAACATTGACTTGGTCCATAATAGGACTCATTATCTCCGAAACCTGTATAAAAGAAGTATTAATAATTTATAAATTCTTTGGTATAAGGTTCAAAATATCCTCGTTTTACCTTGTCGACAAAATCTATCATCAAAGCACCAAACTTCTCTCTCATTTTTTCCACATCCAAAACATCACTCACATCCGTGGCTTCAGCCTCCATCAGTTTCCTTTTCTTTGTTTCATCCTTCTTCTTGGATGCCTTCACTTTAGAACTGGATGCCACAGACTGGGAAGTTGGGAGCTTGCTATCTTTCTTTACAGTCCTCTTTGCTTTAGCATCAGCAAGTAGGTCCGCAGCACTCACATTGGTCTTAGAACGAGTAGCTGCAATAGAGGACATAGAATTAGAACAACTTGAAGGATTAGTATAATTTGAAGATAGGCAAAAACTTTAAAATATTAATCAAACCTGTAGACATCTTGATTGGACCTGGCAGAGACTCTTCTGGGTTAACTTCTTCTTCCAAACCCTCAACCTTTTCTGAGGAAAACTGGACAGGGAACGCTTTGAAAGACCTAACAAGTGGATCCAACTCAAAAATCTTCTTCACGTTTTCTTCTGTCCCTTTTTGTTCTGGAAAAAGCACGCACAATTTGGCAACTTCTACAAAGGAAAATTTAAGTTGGTTAAGATTAGGTGTGCAAAGATTTTAAGAATGTGTGAAATCAAAGGAAATTTCCCCTACCTTGGGACCTCCACTTCGAAATTACACCAGCCTCTTGACCTAGGCTATCTTTCCTAGCAAAGAAAAACTTGTTTCTCCATCCTCTATCGGCAGGGTCATTGTTGGAATTCAAGATGGGATCACCACCACTCTTAACTCTAAAGCAATACCTCTCAAGGCCAAATCCCCTTATATCGGTAGTATAAGAAAACTCTTCTAGACCCACATTCAAACCAATTTCCTCCTTCAACCTAACTAGGGTTTGTAAACACCTCCAACCTTGAGGCATAATCTGGGCATAGTTCAGTTTGGCAGAGGTAAAGAACCTAGTAATTAAGTCCGGAAAAGGGAATTTTAGACCAATGATGAAAGGATATTCTTGAAAACACACCCATTCAGGGGAATAACACTCGGAGGTTAAGTTGGGATGGGTGAAGAACACAGTTTCGGATGGCAGTGCGTGATTCTTCTTAATAATTTCCAGAACTGCCTCAGAAATCAAGCACTTTTCCTTATCAGGTTCTTTCAACAGATTTTGGGTTACGAAACCCTCATGAAGACCTTCATCACTCTCGTTTATGCTTAACTTCTTTCTTCCCATTTTTTACAACTTGAGAAAATTATCAACAAGAAATTGAGAAGGGGACGAGTAACTCACCGAAATTTTTACTTGTTTTTCTTCGTCTTGCGTTCCTCCTTGATTTCTCTCCAAAGAAAACCCTTTTCGTTAAAGATTCTGTGAAAGGGAGAGTTAGGGGAGGGTTCTAACTTATTTAAAGAAGAGGTTGTAAGCGGTTGGAAGTTTAAAGAACCATCTTGACCTTTGCCTTGGAAATACCCAAAACCGTCCCATCAAACCTTTTTCATTAATAACCGCCGTACACTCTATCCATTTTTGGCAAACTTTTTTAATTTTTGTCTCTTTATATTCTTTATTTTAAAAATTCAAAAAGTTTGGGGGCAATTGTTAGGCCCTACATTTTCAGTCAACTTGTTTTAAACTTGCACATAGCATCTTGGTACTAACAACTTGAGTTCTCCTACTACATCTTGATCATCTTGCAGGTTGAATTAGTGTTACATTAAACCCTACTTTTCAGGGAACGTGCCAATGGATGAGGAGACTGATTCAATGACGTTTCTTCATCAAAATATCCAGCAACGGACCACTATCTCCTTCATCAACAATGTGGCGAGAATATCTCAACAAGATCAACTTATTGCTGAGATTCTAGGCCTGTTATTATCCTTGTATTTTAGCCGTTATTTGAGGTATAAAAGGGGTATAACACTTGTATTTTACACACAAAATCTCACTAGCATAAGCTCCCTTACATACGCTCTTAGTTTTGTACTCAAACTCGATCATTAATATACCTTTTGGTCAAGGCACGTTCCTAAACCTCCCGGGGTTTTGTGCCGGCGAACAAGTTGTTCAAGGGCTTTCCCTAGTCAACAAATTCCTTGTGTTCATTTCTATTTTATCCAATAATCATTGTACCCTGATTCTTATCTCTTTTGTCATTTTTCTTGTCATTGGTTGTTCTTGTTAAAATTTGACCAAAACAGGGTGATTGCTCAGAGTTGGGGTTCCGAGCATCCCAGCTCGGCTCAAACTATGGCGGCGAGCCCGGCTCGCCAGGCTTCTAAGGAGCTGGCTCCGAAGAAGAGGGGGCCTCCCGAGCAGGTTAGATTTGAAGCTCCTGCAAAGAAGAGCTCGGGAGAGGAGAGAGTTATAGTTCGTTGAGCGGACATTGTTGCTGCCAAGACAATTGAGGAGGTGGATGAGCTATACAAGAAGCTTATTGATGTCTCCTTATTCCACAACCTGCCCCTTCAGCTCAAAGATGGTCCTAGGGTGCGGTTCGGACATGCCTTGATCAAGCGCGTAGCTGATTAGGACCGCGTCAAGGAGTACGAGGTGGAGGATGCTCCATTTGATCTAATAAATGATCAAGCTTAACTACAACTTAGCGGGGTGAGATATTAATGTTGTTTATGTTGTCGTGCAACTAGCTTCTACGATCAGGTACCTCACGAGGAGGGGGGAGAAGTTTGAGGGGGAGGCTTCAAAACATACTGAGGAGCTTAAAGCTAAGGCCTCCCTCCTGGAAAAGGCTCAACGCGAACTCGCGGCCGCTCAATCCAGCTTGGGCAACATGGAGACCCTCAAGCTCTCTCATAATAAGCTTGAGGATGAAAAAGAAAAGCTGAAAGCCACCTTTGAGAAGGCGAAAGAAAAGATCTCCAACATTGAGAATGAAGTGCAACTGCGGTCAGGTCGTAACATTGAGCTCGGCCAGCAGCTGAAGGAAGCCCAGGAGAAACTAAAGAAGAAAGGTGCCGAACTCGCTGTCGCTCGGTCAACCGCTGTAGATGAGTCTAAAATCATAGCTCATTGTGAGCAGTCCCGTGACTTTAAGATCAAGGTCTTGACCGAAGCCGTGGGATTTTTTGACAAGGGCCATCTTCAGGAGGTTCGAGAGTGTTTTGGGCACGTTCATCTGCCTAACGACCTCAAGGTGCTTGCGCATATTGTCACCGCCCCTCAGTTTAGTGAGGCCGCTTGGGCTGCTCATTCAATGCTTCAATTTGATAGCGGGAGCTCAGAAAACTGGATGCTCAGGACGCTGAATAGAATTTTCTTACTTGGGCTCGTCCCGAGCTCCTACCTCCTTTGTTCTTTCAAAGAGAGATAAAGAAGCCGAGCATGCTGAGGATGCTGAGGAGGAAAATGAAGAGATACCGGCTGACGAGGTCGAGCTTGAGACTGAGGATACTGAGGCCAATAATGAACAAGTGTAATAGGGCCTAGATTGTAGCCCGAGGGGCAAATTGTATTTATGTAATTATTCATTGCATCTTCATTTTATCGTGATGAATGTTATGTTGTTTGCATTCTTGTTTTTCATTTCAGATTTTCAAGTGTTTGCTCGTTTATGACTTCGTACGTGTGTTGAATTGTGTTTGTATATGACCTGGCCTCCGAGCACGCATATGAAGTTAGGATTGAGCGTGTGGTTTATAAACTTTGTTGGATTTGAGCCGAGCTAAATGCTAATAACGCATCCAGCTCATTGACGATTATCTAGAATCCTAATTAGATTCAACTTAGCTTTTAACCGTGCTGAATGCTGATCACGCATTCAACTCATTGACGATCGTTACGTTGAACCATGACCATGTATTCAACCTAACTTTGATCTAAGCTGAATGCTGACCACGCATCCAGTTCGTTGACGTGGTTAAGTTGGACCCTGACCACATATTTAACATAGCTTTGAGCCGAGCTGAATGCTGCCCACACATCCAGCTCATTGACGATGATTAAGTTGAATCCTGACTAGGGATTCAACTTAGCTTTAAGCCGAGCTGAATGTTGATCACACATCCAGCTCGTTGACGATGGCTAAGTTGAATCCTGACCATGGGTTCAACTTTAGCTTTGTGCCGAGTTGAATTCTGATCACTCATCTAGCTCTTTGACGATGGTTAAGTTGAATTCTGACCATGGATTCAACTTTAGCTTTAGGTGCTCGAAAAGAGCTGACCCCAATAAAGCAACTTAACAATTGGTTGCTCGAAAAGAGATATCCCCTAAAACGACTGTAAAGATAAGTAAAGATCATCATTGGAAGTATTTAATGAGGTGATCTGAATGCCATGGGTTCTTGAGTTCCTTCCCTTCTAGTGTTTTTAGTATGTAGGTGTCATATTTAATTATGTGCTATACTCGAGGTTTTGTGTCAATCTCTTAACCATTTCACAATAACGAGCGAACAGGGTGTACGACTTCATATTCCCCACGTAGTTGGTTCATGATGAGCTGGGAGTCGGTGTGAGCTATCAGTTTTCTGATTTCCATTGCTTGGTCATGTTCTATGCTTGCGATCAACGCCTCATACTCCGCTTGATTATTAGATGCGGGGAACTTGAACCGTACTGCTTTTTCCACCACCTATTTACCGTCTGAGGAGATCAATAAGATGCATGCTCTGCTCGTGCTTTTTGTAGCAGACCTGTCGGTGTAAAGCGTCTAACAATCAGTGGATAAAGTTGAAGGCTCTATTTCCATTATGTCGATCAGCTCTGATGCAGCGTTCTCGCTAGTGAAGGTCGATTCTACCATGAAATTGACCAAGGGTTAAGCCTGTAGTGTTTTCCGTTGGTGATATGTGATTTTGAATTCGGTGAGCTCGATTGTCCAGTTTAGTAAGCGTCCTTGACTCTCTAGTCAGTGCAGAATTTTTTGTAATGGGGATTTGGTGTAGACTACAATGGGGTGAGCTGAGAAATATGCTCGTAACTTCCGTTCTGCAACAACCAATGAATAAAACAACTTTTCTGCGTTGAAGTATTTGCTCTTCACATCATTTAGATCCTTGCTAACGTAAAACAATAGTTTTTGTACTCCCCCTTCTTCCCTAATGAGAACTGCGGCGACTGCCTGGTCGGTTGCTGAGAGATAAAAGTATAAAGTCTCTCCATGAGTAGGGCTGCTACTGTAAGTACCCCAATCTGGATCGCTCCCCATCCGACACGTGGGAAACACCGCGGACTCGCACAAACGTGATCCTGAAGACCCGTAACCTTCAAAATACCTCCAAAACCACCAACCAAACCAAGGTAGGACCCTTCTGGGATAAAATAAAACTGAAGGACTTTTTGGGAATTTACAAAAATGGTCAGCCAGCAATAGTGTCCCTACGGACCACTTTGCAGGGTGAAAACCATCATTGCAAAATCCCCTTAAAGTCCATGATATTCCCTCAAATCTCGGAAAACCAAAAAACTAGTTTTGCATATAGGTTCGTACGGACCACTTTGCAGTTTTTTGGGGCCTATAAATAGAGGGCTCCTCCTCTCATTTTCTTCACACCTCCATTCTCTCCTCTCTCTCCCCCCAGCCTTCAGGATCCCCTCTAAGTCCTTCCGAGGCAATCCCGATCCCTTTCGGTCCTTTCCTAGGCCTTCCGAGCCCTCTCGAGGCGCTCTGAAGCCCTGCCGAGCCGTCCCGAGATGCTCCCGGGCCTCCCCGATGTGCTCCCGAGGAATCCCAAAGCCCTGCCAGTCCATCCCGAGCCATTCTGGTCCATCCCGGAGCTCTTTCTATATGAGATTATTGTCCAATCTCGCTATGCAACGTTATATATAAGACCCTATCTAAAGTCCTTTGTAATAGGTTAAAGTATACGTTGTCGGGTCTTGTTAATATGGCACAGTCGGCATTTGTTGAAAGGCGATCTATTCAGGATAATGTAGTTATTGCCTTCGCAATGATCCATGCTATAAAGTGTAGATCAAGTGGTACAATTGGGGGTGTGGTGCTCAAAATAGACATTTGTAAATGATGTTATGTGTTTGTACCGTTAAGTACTTGATCATGATGAATGGGGATGGCGTTGGGCCGATTAATCCGGAAAGAGGTTTAAGGGCAAGGAGATCCCTATCTCCCAATCTCTTTATCATTTGTGCGGAAGGCTTAACTTCGCTCTTTAAAATTGCGTGTTAATAAGCATCCCTTCATGGTAACCAGATTTGTTGAGGCGCTCCTATAGTCACTCATTTAATGTTTATGGATGACTGATTGTTGTTCATGGAGATTTTTTTGAGAAAATAGGGAAGAAAGAGTCGAAGTTGACTGCAAATGGGGAATGGGAAATGGGAGAAACACAGATTTTCAGAAAATCTTATCCCCTCTCAAAAATCAAGAAGTGGCCGTACGGACCACTTTGCATGCATGGAATGGCCGTATGGACCACTTTGCAACTTGGGTAAAATTTTCAGCAACTGCAAAACAGTTGCTGCCCGCAGCAGGACCTTGCACCCGACTGCTCAAAAGCCTTGCCAAAGCCATTTTCGGCCCCCATACACTAACCACAAATACACTCCCAGCTTATGCGACATAAAAATAAAAATAAGCTAGCAACAATTCCTAGGCCAGTCCCCCGGAATCACAAATAAATCATTACATCTCCAATAAAATACTTTGCTATGCCAAATACGAGTATTTTATTACATATACAAAAATGTCTATTGCTCTACAACTACAATAAAAAAAAAAAAAAAAACAAACAAACAAACAAAAGGAGTCCTACTCCGACTCATCATCATTAGCCTCTTCAAACAGGAACCCCTGCACCTCGGCGAACCCGGCAGTCACCTCCTCATCATCGGAAATCTCGATCCCCTCCTCGATCGGATACTCGAAGTAGTTCGAAGGGTCAAGCCCGGTAAAAGGATCAAAGAAGGGATATGAGGAGGAACCCTCACCCTGCGCACCTGACGAAGGGAAGAATTGATGAAGGGTTTGCGGCCTCCAAATGCCCGAAGAAGTCCCCGTATCAAAGCTATGCCGCTCCCGAACTGGCACCTCAGGTTGTGGCTCTGGTTCAGCCCTCGAAGAAGGAGTATCCACAGACCTCCTCGAAGGCATCGACTCAAACGCCGCCGCACTCTGCGAATACCCGCAAGACATCTTCCTCAGAAGCTTCTTCGTAAAGGCCCTCAACCCCACGTACCAGGTACCGGCGGGTGATCACGTCCAAGGACCGTCCCGAGACCTGCACAAGCAAACAACAAAAGAAATGCTCAGCAAATGAGATATAATAATACTCGACAAAAGAGAAATACAGAATAAGATGCCAAAATGGAAAAGAGTAAACAAACTCACCGCAGCATCTGGGTCAACGCGATAGACGACAGGACCATGCTCAGGGATCGGCACTGACACCCTCCTCCTCGAAGAGTCCTCGCGAAAGTGAAGTCCAGCCCAAGCACCGGGATATCTGGAGGATGCGATGAGTCAGTCCGCCTCTCTCTCACCAAAACCTGCGGCGTCCTCAACTTCCGCCTGACGAAGGCCGCATACTCCTCGCCCTCCAGGAAGAACTCCTCGACACTCGTGCCGGCCCGCTACCGCTCGAACTCCAGCAAGTCCATATCAGCAGGACTCATCATAAGGAAGGGCGGATCCCTCGGAGCCATAGGAGGAACACTTGCGCCATGCTGCCAGAAGACCCTCTCCCCCAAGTACATGGAGTCGCACTTAAGGCCCCGCAAGAGCTTCCTCTACCGTGTCACCTAGGGGGCACCCTCCAACTCATCCTCGCCATACCGAGTCCACGGGTACAGCTGAAACCCCTCCGGGTTATCCTTCTCCAAGAATCGCTGCACATCCACATATGTGACAGTGAACTTCCCCCGGCTCATCATCCTCTTCCTCAAAGAGTGAGCCCAGCACAACATGGCGAGATAACCAAACATGGCCTCATCCTGCCAGTCCCACGGCTGGCACAGGAAAATATCATAGCACCATGCCTGACACAAAAAGCAGATAACGCTTAGACAAGAAAAATAAAAAGAAAAAGAGAAGTGTTAAAGTGCTAAACTACAAAAACATGTAAACTCATACCTTCAGTGCAAAGTCAAAGCACCCCAGGGAGTTGGCCGCGCCCCGGCTAAACTTGTCCAAGGCAAAGTAGAGCTCAACCAAGCCTGCCTCTCCTCAGGCAATATGAACCCTCTCTAGGTCCACCAGACTCTCAAGCAGAGGGAAAGGAGCGGTAGAGGTGTGATTCGAGAACAAAATCTCGAACTGGGCGAACCACAAAAATGAGCGAGCTAGCTGCTCCGCCGATACTACCCAGTGTCTCGGCTATACTCCCCTATGTTGGTGGTGATCTGCGCCTCCACCTCATGATACATCATCCCCAAGCCCTTACGGGGCCAAGGAGCAAAGCCCAGTAGCTCAGTCAGTAGCTCATCGGACATCCTGTCCTGCCACCTCACCGACTCCCCCTTAAAGGAAAGCATGGTGATTGCCGCAAAATCTGTGGGAGTCACCGTTACCTCTCCCCAACTGAGATGGAAGGTATGTGTGGTGTCCCACCAATACTCAGATAAGGCCAGAAAGACGCCTTTGTTCTTCTGCGTCTCTGCCAACCCGGCCAAGTTCTCTACGAACACATTCAACCTAGAAGCAATCACTAGCCTCCAGGGACTAGGTCTCCCATCCCGGGAGATATCAGGCATGTTCCGCCATACCTCAACCATGGCCTCAAGGGACCCCCGTGACTTCATCCTCTTCGCCTTCCCAGACGAAGGCACCTGAATGTGCGCTCGCCGAAAAAATAAAAATAAGGAGTCGCCATGCCGTTTTAAGAGGAAACATTGAAAACCTTTTTGATAGAGAAAATGGGTTCGGGGGTCAAGTTACGTGTTGGGAAGAACCGAGAGTTCACCCAACACGCCTCGTCCGTAGACGAGTCTTTCTAATCTAGACATCCAAATAATTCAAAAGACGTGCAAACAATGATAATGAAACAAAGTGCGATAAACATGTATTTTATTGAATGTGAGAGATCATTACAACTTGTAGACCAATTGTCCGGGAGGCCACATCCCTTTACATCAACAATAGACAGATTACAAGAACAAACAGGTCCTCTGCAAAGGGTCACATCTGTCGCGTGACATATGACTCCTTTGTCCCAATATGTCGCGTGACATATGTTCACCTTGCAGAGGCTCACAAATCAAACAAATCACCAAATCTCTAGATGTAATGAACAGAAACCAGATCTAGGAATTGAACAACATGAATATAAAACTACTATACTAAAACAACTGAACAAAAACAAGCTACAACTGAAATATGGTCCCTGCAGATGGTCACAACATGTCACGTGACACAGGACTCCTCATGTCCACATGTGTCGCGTGACATATGTTTACCATCTGCAGGTACCTCACAAACTAAGATGCAGATCTAGCAAAAACACAACAATTATATCAGAAATAGTAATAACGATACGAATTAAACACGAATCAATCAAAGGAGTGTGGATATGGGAGATCCACACTCCCTTGATGCCCAAATTGCAAATCCAAATAGATCACATCAATATAAAGCAATTGGACTCAAGTATAAGCTATTTAAATAGAGAGATTGCAGTTGCCACTTGATAATCTGAGGCAGAAGGAGCCTGATTATCAAGTGGAGAAGGAGAGAGAATAATTAGAACCAATGGATGAGAGGAAGAAGAGGGGGAGAGTGTTACCCTTGTAGTCCTCAACTCTTACACCAAGTTAGGTGTAGGAGCCTTCAATTCAACTTCGAGATGGAGATCTGAGCACTGGTTGAGAGCTGAATCAAGGGGCTTCAAGTGTATAGGGGAGTAGAGATGAAATTGGGTTGAAGAGAGATGAGAGATGAGGGAATTGAAGGGGAATTGGGTGGTTTTGGTATGTGTGAGTACCCCAACCCGAACTCATGTTTTGGGTCCATTTTAATTAATTGTTGGACTCATATAATTGCTAAAGAAGCAAATAGAGACCAATTGCCCATGCAGCCCAGCCAAGCATTCGGCCCAATATGGCCAAAAGGAGTACGCTGTCGTCTGACATGGGACACTAAGGCGGTTTAACTGCCCCTGTCGTGCGACATAGGACTCCCCATCAGCCTGCCTATAAATACAAGGCATGGCTGATCATTTTAAGGGACTTGGAGTGAATAGAGGGAGGATACCAGTAATATAGGGAAAACCCTGTCCAAATAGAGTCTCCCTCTCTCTCTCATACACACACACTCACCTCCCTCCTCACACACACACACACTTCAAGGTCAAGATCCAAAGAAGCTCCCTTTGTTGGTGTGTAGAAGGGGTAGACACCATACTATTGGTGATCTCACCTTG
This sequence comes from Adenophora triphylla var. japonica, assembly GCA_022495995.1. Classification (NCBI taxonomy): domain Eukaryota; kingdom Viridiplantae; phylum Streptophyta; class Magnoliopsida; order Asterales; family Campanulaceae; genus Adenophora; species Adenophora triphylla. The sequence continues at coordinate 98,482 of JAFEMH010003331.1, forward strand.
TAGCTACAATAGGTAGCCACTAAACCCTTCTCCCTCTTTAAATAAAGTCTTTAATATATTTATAATACATTGCATGCTTACTTGCTTTAATATTATGTAGAAATTGGGATTTTTGCATGATAAAGGTGGTGGAGAAGTGAATCTTCAATATTCACTTCCCCCCACCTCAGATCTGGACATTTGGTCATCTTAGGATCAATAAATATTCAATCTTTACGCATTTGCATCGAGTTAGGAGGAGATGGCTACTTCAAAGTGGCCAAAAATATGTGATTCATCATATTTGGTCACTAAAGCCATGTGATCCTCCCATAATACTCCTATATTACTATTTTAATACTGCTTACAGTTAATAAAGGTGCTTAGTTTGCCTTGAGAAGCAATGGGGAATCAAACAGACTAAAGGGCACAGAAATGGCCTATCCCTGTCGGACGACACAGGACTCCATGGAGATCCTGTGTCATACGACATGGAGATCCCAAGGTCAGAAGCCATTCTTGGACTTCAGATCTGTCCAGGTTACCCTTTTTTGTAACTCAAAGCTTACCTAAGCATTTCTGTGGCTCATAAGTCACTATTTGGGTGCCTATGATCTGTTTGGGTGCGATTTATTGGAGGCGGTTTGCCACATGACATGAATAACCTCGGATGTTCCATGTCATGTGACATCCGTATCATACAAAGTCTATCGTGACTTTGTCCACTCCCGTCAATCCCAAACTGGGCTTAGACCTTCAAATAGTGTCTTGAATGAGTTAGATAAATGTCATTCCTGTTCCAGAAATAGCTTGGTCATTGTAAAAGACAATCTGACCAAGAGATATCATGTCGTGTGACACCCTCTTCCTAGGAGGTCCTGTGTCGGACGACATCCAAGCTCTCTGGGCAGATTGTCTTACCTTCTGCCTTGTTATGAAAATCATAATATGTAAAAGGGTGTGGCCCCCTGTCATGGCTCACAAGTTGTACTCAGCTTCTATATTATCAATAAAAATGCCAAATTTGCATGCTTTACACATCGACACACATTGCATACACACTTTGAATGTCCAAAATTGTCCAACGTTGATTGAAAGTCTCGAAAGAGGCGTGTTGGGTGAACTCTCTAGTTTTTCCCAAACACGTAACCAGACTCCCGAACCCAAAATACTCTTAGAATAGGTTTTTCAATGTTTTCCTTTAAAAACGGCGTGGCGACTCCCAAAACCGAAGTTTTCAAAAGCTTATCATTACAATATACCCCCTTTTCTCTAAAAAAAAAGGAAAAATCAAGAAAAATGATAAAATTTCGGGCGAGCGTTCATTCAGTGGCGACTCCGCTGGGAACTTACATTGAAAAACTTTTTTTTTTAAAAAAAAAAAATGAAGACGGTACTCGGTATATAGGTGGAAACCACTAACCTTCCTGTATCGCTCCCTAACCCGGGGCTTGGGATAAATGGTGGTCTAACAATCCCACGTACCAGTATCATTCTTCTATTTTCAAAAAAAAAAAAAGTTTTTCTTAAAGAGGGTCTAACTTTTTTTAAATCAACTTGGACAATTTCGACATTCACCTTGTGTGCGCATTTGTGTCATTTTGTGTGTTCAAATGCACCTTGCCATGCTTTTATGCTTCTATGCTTTGGTATGTGGCACTATTGGGAACTGGGGCTTCCCCCTTTGCAATTTGCTCTTTCCGCTGATCAGAACAGGGCAGGATGACGCTGGACTACAGCTACTGGTAAATTCTTACATTTGGGGCAGTTCCCTTTTGTCATGCTTTGACTCATTCTCTTGTTTTTTCCTTTGCATATTGCATAAAAAAAATCTCTTTTACAAAAAAGCAAAAAAATATTTTCCTAGAAAATACCTTCACACTACTCGCACTCTACCCGCACATAGAGTTAGAACCCGGGAGTGTACGGACGGCATCGCGGAAAGTGACATGTTTCGCTGACGTTTGAGCGCCTAAAGTCCTCCTAGCCAGTGAGTCAGCCAACACTTGTCCGTGACACACTTTCTACCGTGACCGGTTGGTTTTTGGCCAATGCTTTTCAAAACATTTTAAACTCGGTTTTCAAAATTTTCTCACAAAGTCTGAGTCATGCATTGTCTCCAAAAATCTTGGCATACTTTCCCTCTCCATGTCGGAATCATGACATAATTCAAGCGTAAGTACACGTTAAGATCTCTACATATCTCGATGTAGGTACATATTGATTTCTCGGCTTGGCTTCATAAGAAGCCCTGACGCGTTTTCGACATATGTCAACGCGGGACCATGTCGACTTCTTAACGCATACTAACAAGAATTATGCCGAAATTTTGCCACCAAGTGATGAGAGGCCATGCCAGATTTCCAACTCGAAAAGAGGAGAGGTCATGCCCAATTCTTCCAGGGTTTTACCTGCAAATTGCGGTCTCGTACAGTCAAACATACTTTTGACCCTCTCTCCTCCCGAGTTTAGACGTTGACTTGGACTTGGTTTTGAAAACCCCGAGTTTGACTTGTTTTGGCTCGTATGCCCATAGGTTCGTTCTCCCTTTCGATTGGTGGGTTCCATGTGCCCTATAGGACCTCTGCCGGGATTGTCCGTCCCGGAGGTGCAATACAGGTGGAATACAGGGGGTCTATAGACGTAGTGATGGAACCCACTGATCCAGGAATAGCGTAGAATGCGAAAAAGAAGGTTTCCCCCTTTTCCAACCATTCCTTGGATTAATAAAAATCATTTTTATAAAAAAAACATAAAAAAAGAGCATATGCATGAGTCCGTCCTCAGCCTATCCTCTCCCCTACCTGAAGCCGTTCTCTCCCCTTTCAGCGAGCAAGTATTGGGTCAGAGTTCCGAGCGGTCAGTTAATCAGTTTCTCTCTGGTCAGGGATTCTCTTTCAGCAGTCTTAGAAAAACCGTAAAATCATCAGCTTCAACATCCCAGTGTTAAGAATGGCTAATGTGGTAGTCAACCATGCTGGTAATCAGATGCCAGGAGGGGCTCTCCCAGCTCAACCCATACCTCACATCTGGTATGATGTGTGTGACTGTGAAGATTGTTTGGAAGATGAATATCAGGACTGGATCAACGAAGATGCTCCTTCAAGAAAGAAGAAGAAGAGGAAGTCCATGCAACAGAAATTGAAGGAGGGATACGAAGCTGGAGACGAGAGCGTGGGAATTTTAGGCGAACCATCAGGCAAGTTTGACTATTACGTCAGTTACCCCAAAAGGCCCACCAAGGAAGTGGTCAGCAAAAACGAAGTCCAGCCCAACCCTCTCATCGTCATTGATCCTCCCGGAATAAAGAGTTCTGAGCCTATCGCCACTGCGAAATCTGACAAGAAGCCGGCTGATTTGAAGGCAGAACATGAGGCTCCAATGGAATGCAGAGTCAACCAAGGCAGAACCAAGGCAAACTTCGTCAACATCATCCAGGTTAACCCTCCTTTTGGCCGCACAGATAAGGTTGTGATCAGTAAAGAGGAGCTAACTTATCCGCGAGGTATTAACAAGATGAGCCAGACCCCTCAGCCAATGAGTCCGTCTATCATGAACGAACTAGCCAAGGGACTGCATCAGGTTTCTCTAAATCCCCGCACCATCTTTTCAGAATACCGGCTTACCACTGATTTCCGACAAGTTCCCCGGTCAGCTTGAAGTCTCCAGTCCTCTGAAAAACAACAGCAGGAGGAAGCAAAAGTCCAACCCGTGTTGAAAGCTTCGAGTCAAATAAGTAGAGTAGGGTTCAGAGTCAGTCAAGGATCTTCGAATCCTAGTCCTCAGAGTCTTTTGTTATCGAGTACGAGTCTCTAGATAGGTCTGATACTCTCACGGCTGATGATCATCGCCGTGTCTTTAACTTTGTTTTCCCTTTTGCATTGAATGAAATGGTTGACCTTTCTGCGTATCCCTTAATTGCCACTTTAACAAATGATAAGTTAACTAAGACAAATCTTAATGACTTAAAAGTGGTTAATAATGATTCACTTGAAGAGGACACAGACCTTTTAGATGAAAACTTTTTAAATGATAATATAAAGCAGGTATTTGACCGAGACGACAATCGGGCCCAAGCTGCCGATGAGGTATTAACTACAGTGAATTTGGGAACTACTGAAGAGCCCAAAGAGACACAGATTGGCAGTTTCTTCACCGGGAAAGAACGGGAAGCCCTCATTAATCTGCTCAAGGAATTGTAAGTACCCAAATCTGGCTCATGCCTTCCGGTTAAATTTCCCGGCAATTTCGGTAAGTTTCCCGGTAATTCCCCGGACCTTCCTAGTGTTCCGGAAATATTCCGGAACAGTTCCAAATTAATTAAAGGCTGAAGAGGAGCCTTCCTAATTAAGAAACACGTTTTTCTTAATTAGGAAGAAGTTTCTAGAATTTGCCACCTTGCATGGTTCTAGAAATGCTGAGTCACAATGGATAATGCCGCACGGCTGCATTAGCTTGAGATCCCTAGCCGCACGGCCTCATTGGCGATTTCCAGACTGCCTATAAATAGAGCCCTCCTCTACCCATTTTAATCAATCCACAAGAGGCATCAATCACTCATATTACGAAGAAATACTCTCAAGAAGCTGCTGGAAGTCCAAGAAGGTGAAGAAGAAGGCCAAGAAGCTACCTCCCTCCTCCTTGAAGATCCAAGATCAACCTCTCCTCCTAGCTCCATCCAAAGAAGAAGGAAGCCATTGGTAACCTCGCACGCCCTAACCTCGCATCCTAATTGCTTTATAAATTGCTCATTGCATTGCCTTTATATTGCTTGGGACTTGGTAGATTAAAGATCACATCTTTATATTCCCCCTTCCCCTTTTGCATGCATTAGACATCATTTGTCATAAAAATGTAGTCTTTCCCTATAAAGGTGCATCCTTTGCACCTAAAACCCCCATTTTCCAATAAAAATGTCATCTTTATGCATCCTTTGCATATAAAAATCAAATCTTTTCAATCAAAATGCATCCTTTGCATTCAAAATCCCTTTTCCAAGCATCATTTGCTTTAAAGATCATGTCTTTACCATAAACTAGCATCATATGCTTTTCAAAATGCAATCTTTATGCATCATTTGCATAATGAATGCCAATTTCTTCATAAAAATGCATCATTTGCATAAAATCATATCTTTATGCATCATTTGCAATAAAGATCATTTCATTTGAATCAAATGCATCATTTGCAACCCAAAAATGTCATCTTTTCATTAAAAATGTCATTTTTACATACATTCCCCCATTTCCCATTAGTAACCTCGGAACGGACCGATGTAAAAGATCCTATCTTTACATCGTACCTTCCATAAAGGTTTCATAATCTCTTTAGAAAAGGGACACCTTTGAACCCTATATCTCCGATTATCACTTAAGATGAGTATGAAGCATCTATACGAGCTCGACCATCTTAAAGTGTAGGATTGATGGGCTAAGAACCCTCCTTTTCTAAAGAACCTCATCTTTGACTACAAAGAGAGTCATTCTCTCGATCACGCAAGTCCTAAGGTCCAAAAAATGCGATGATCACAAGTCCAAGATGAGGACGGGATCATAATCCCGAATACATAAAATCCAAGAAATCCCGAGCGACAACCAACAAATGGTTTGTACGTCCGGAAGACGACTTGGGACATTCCATCCTTATTTTCAAACACATGCACACAAGAAAGCACGCAAGCAAGCACGATTAATGGAATCTTGGGAGACTTGCTCCGGCAAGGCACCTTGGGTGAACGACGATCCGTTCTTCCCAAGGGGTAACTTAACCTCCAAATCCATAAAAATCTTTTTTTTCAAAGTTTTGAGGAAATCAAAATGGCGTGGCGACTCCGTTTTTTCAATTAAACCGGATGTCTTCAAACTCGCGTGAATCCAACAAACACAAAAATTTGGGCACACATTCACAGTTTGGCGACTCCGCTGGGGAGTATCCCAAAGGAGAAAAGCTTTTATTTACAAAACAAAAATCAATACTCGGTATATAGGTGAAAACCACTTACCCTTCCTGTACACTCCCTGACGTGGGAGTTGGGATAACCGGTGGTTTAACAATCCCACGTACCGGTATCACTTTTCGAAAAAAAATAGAAAGCTTTTCCCTTTGAGCGGGTTAGACTCCCGTCGCTGATTTCATTAATCGTGCTTGCTTTCTTTACCATGCATTGCATCATTTGCATCTTCGAATCTGTGCATACTTTGAACGGGAAACAACCCGAAAAATAGCAAAAGGAGTGGAACCTGGAAAATTGATCCATGCAGTCGTACGGCTCAATCCTCCTTGGATTACGGCCAGGGGCGACCTCAGTGGCAATTCCACCAGGAAAAATTGAGGTTAATCTGGCAGTCCTAGCAGCTTGGGGCTACTCAGCTCCATGACTGACTGGGGCTCCCAGAAAATTTACGTGCTTATGTGTTGCATTTTCCCCGTCCCGAAAAATCATTCCTTTAAAACACATTTCTGAAAATCTCTGTTTTAACTCAAAAAGGAACATTTTTAGGAGACCGCGCACTACGCGCACCTGATATATCCTGTACACTTTTGCACGCATGTCCTTCAAACCCGAGGGTGGTTCCAGCTGCAGTCACGGACAGCCTTACGATGCTCCCGGGCGCGCACGGAATCATCCCAACCTCCCCATGGCGGCCGGTGTCGACCAATGCACAACCCGTGTCACACGTTTCAAAAAACCGTGACTTTTGGTTGGTTTTTGGTCTAGTCCGTGTCATATAGCCCAGTTGCATACCCTCGTAAAGGTCAAGCCTTAGTTCATAACGGAAGAAGAACTCTGCCAAAATTCCGACAAGGAAAAATTGGCGAGATCTCGACTCCGACATTGACTATTGACCTTGATCTGCACGGAATGCGCAAGAGTCAAGACCGAGTCTTTGCCAACAAATCAAAAGATCTTTTCTAAGCTCAAGCGAAGCTCGCTAAAATTCCGACAAGGAAAAATTGGCAAGATCTTGACCCGGCATTGACTTCGATTCTAACTCACGCCCGGCGTATGTAACGAAGTTCAATGTGACACTGTGTCATCCGGCTTTTGCCGCCCGACCCATGCCTATTATCTTCTCGGACATTACCAAAAGTCAAAACGTCATTCGCTCAAGCGAAATTCTGCCAAAATCCTATCAAGGCAGAAAGACGAGACTTTCCCGGTATTGCCTTGACTATAATCCGCATCGCTCGTGCGTTGAAAGTTCCTATGACCCGCTAGACCCGTTAGGAGCATTCTTTACTCTCGGTCGGTGGGATCCACGTACCCTATAGGACCCTCGCCCGGGGCTGTCCACCCTGGGAGGTCGAAATACAGGTGGAATACGAGGGGCTTATAGACGTAGTGACGGAACCCACTGATCCAGGATCTAGAGTAGTTACGAAAAAGAAGGGCAAACCCCCTTTTCCAACCAAATAGATATTAATAAAAGACACTATTTTAAGTAAACTGGAATATTCTAATTTGCATATTACCTGAGCCTTCAGCCTAAACACCTACCCTGAGTCTAAACCTTTCCTATCCCTTTCCCGCAGCGAGAAAGAAGTGGGTGAGAACACCGGGTCAGCGAATTGTTAGCGCAGAATTCTCGAGCAGCCGCGAGAATCCTCAGTTTGGTCAGTCCAGAGAGTCAGAATGTCCGATTCGACAGAGAACAGCACTGGTTTGGGTAACCAGATGACTAGGGAAGCAGAGCTAGCCTATAGCCAATCCCCTCCTCCATCCACATATAATCCTTTGCCAAAGACTGTCCCTTTTCAGTCTTCCCCAACATCCCGAGCCGTCAGGGTCCCGACACCCTCACAGCCTTTGCATCCCCCCGTGGGTCTCTTTCCCTCCTTTCAGCATAATCCAAATCCCTTTACTTTGGAATCCCAGTACCAACCTGACCTCTCTAATTTCGTCAACGCGTGAATTTGCCTATCTCTCGAGCAGTGGTAGTGAAGAATCAGTCGGGAACGAGAATAGGAATGGATGGATTTACAGTGATGATGACAGTTCAGTAGAAGGAATGGACTTGGAGTCAGCAGAAGTGAAACCCAAAGGGCAAGATGAGGTAGAAAACCACCGACCCGGAATAGGAGATGAAATCACTTCAAAGTGTATTTGCAGCCTGTGTGAAGGCTCGGAAAAGGAAAAAGATGCTAGCTTAGATGAGGCAGTATATGAGTCCTACATCCTAGAGTTCAATACTCCTTACAAAGACTTGGTCGGTGAATGGAGGGATTTAATTGAAGCCCTAGCTGAAAGAGGAAAGTGGACTCCACCCACCGATCTGGAAAACGTAAGCATCGCGGAAGCCAAACTCTCATCAGGGAGAGTAGACTCTGTTACGGTGTTAGTAGTCACTCCTGAGACCTTGTCCGAAGAAGAGTATATGGATGCCCTGGAAAGAGTCTTAAGTCTCGAGGCGACCCCAGTCCCCTTTATGTCCTGTGACGACAACGATGTTTTCTTGGTAATTCCCAAGTCAAAGGAGGAGTCCAAGATACCTCTTATATGGCGTCAAGTATCCCGACCTGCTTTTGCCCTCATTGGTCATCGGAGTCAAGACGAAAGTTCCCATGAGAGTTACTACAGTGATACTGATGAAGACACGGTCGAAGTGCCGGAAGGAACAGTAGAAGAGTGGTTAGCCCAGAAGCCAAAAAGCCCAGAAAACCTTCCCGACAGTGAAGAACAGAAACCCGCCATGAGGTTTGACCCCGCAGAAATCCTTATTGATGATGGAATTTCTCACTTCAGAAAATGTTTGGCCAATGTCAAAGATGCCGTCAGAAGGCTGACCCCTAGAGAAAGAAGGGACATGCTTGACAGTGATGAGGAATGTGATCCCACTCTGTTGAAGAAATTGTTGGACCTGGATGAGAAAGCCAGTCGCCAGGCTCCAAATCCTGAAGGTGATAACTCCTGTTGCATGTTGACTTTGAAAAGTTTGAATGAGACTGTGAAGGCTCTAAACGGAGAAGGTAAAGCCGAAACCAACCAACTGCTAAGCCAATCAGAGAGTCAGAACCTTGAGAAGGTCAGAAAGCCGTTAACTTCGGATCAGGTTCGAGAAGCAGCCTACGCCTCCAGTAGTGCCATTAATCAGATTAATCAGCAGAATTGGCCATACGCCAGTAAGAGCCCGCCTCTGAGTTTGAAAGAGCTAACAGAATCCTCCGGTAGGAATAATGACTCGGGAAAATCTAATGTTTATGTGATGACTCGATCTGGACAGATGAGTATTGAGCAGCCTAAGGGTGACAAAAAGAATGCCGTCTCGGAGCCAAAGACAGATAAGAGGCCTTATAAGCCGGAAGTAGAAAATCCAGACTCTGACAAAGAGGATCCAGTGTTGACTCAGTTGAAGTGTACCCAAGCCAATATCTCCTTGTGGTCCCTGTTAACCTCTTCATACCCTCATAAGCTGAAGCTAGAAGAAAGTTTGGCCAAGACCATGGTGCCCATAGATGTCACCCCAGATGAGGTCGTCCAAATGATTGGAAGTATCCACTACGGAAACATTATTACCTTCACTGACTAAGACATGCCAAAGTATGGGGCTAGTCATAACGAACCTCTTTACATCACAGTCCAGTTAGAAGAGCGTCGATTGCCACGGGTATTAGTCGATGGAGGGTCGGCAATGAATGTCTTGCCAGCCAAGATGATGGACTTATTGGACCTGAAACCAACAGATTTGAAGCCTTCTAGTCAGACTATTAAGGCTTATGACTCCACGCACGATCGCTTTGGGGATTGCTACTCTCAAGCTATGGTTCGGAAAAAAGGTCATGGACGTTGATTTTCAAGTGATTGATATTCCGATTTCATTTACTGCTCTCCTGGGACGGCCCTGGATCCACCAGATAAATGGGGTAGCCTCTACTTTGCACCAGTGCATCAAATTTCAGTCAAATGATGGTACTATCACCACCATTTATGGAGACAGTGTCACGGTAGAAGGAACCAGCACTGGAGACATCCCGATATTGGAAATCAAACATGATGACGAAGGGTTGGCATTGACAGGATTCTCTGTAGCTCCTTCCAAAGCACAAGTGTGTTGCACTGACCTCACCACTACTTCCGATAAAATCCCTCCTGCCATGAGAATGATGAGAAAAATGGGTTATCTTCCGGGACTTGGATTGGGTAGAAGACTTCAGGGTCGCAATACCATCATCGATGTAAAGGAACAGACTACCAGATACGGCTTGGGGTACAAACCAAATTCTCGGAATGGCAGAAAAGATAAAGGGGTCCAGCTTCATCCCTACAGTTTATCCCTGACCCATTATTTTACAAAAGGCGAGACACAATACGATAAAAGTGATCACCAGATCTCCTTGCAGAAAACCCTTCTGGAGAATCTTGAGAAAGTAAGGGGAAAGCCAGCCAATCCTGTTCGAAGAATGTTCCTTGACTTGCCAGACATTCCTGGGGCTACCACTACCATTCAGAACGAGTATGTCTTCAAAGGAAACTCAGACAGCGTCAAAGAGTCAGCATCCAGGGTAATGGACTTCTCGGCTTTCGAGTTAGCTCTTCCGAAGATCAGCCAGATAGAAGCTGCCAATAGTGAAGACAGTGAGTGGGGCTTGCTACAGTTGTTTGATGAAGAAGCACAGATCCCAGATTTGATCGACTTCAGCTCAGATGATGAGATAGTTGCCGTAATTGGAGACGGTGGTGAAAATCCTTTTGATCCCCGCACTTTGGTAACTAAGACAGAAATGCCGTTGAAGAATTGGGAGACGTTCTCGTGGCCGAGCAGTGACAACAAATGATAGCGGAGCTTGGATTGGTACCTCATCCTTCTCAACCTGGGTTGTGTCAAACACCCTGTTGTCCGTGTTCGCTGAGTCAGAATCTTTGAATTCCAGCCCTCTCGAGTCATCCGAAGGCCTCACGCCCGAGGACTATCAAAATGTAATCGATGTCATCTTTCCCCTTATTTTGAATGAAATGACAGATCTTTCGAGTATCCTCTTATTGCCGACTTAACAAATGATAAATTAACTCAAAACTCAACAACAGTTAATAATGAATCATTTGAACAAGATGCAAACACACTAAATGAACAATACATTAAAGAAATCTTTAAGCGAGGTTTCGTAAAAGAGGAAAACCGGGCCCAAGCTGCCGAGGAGGTTTTGACAAGTGTGAACTTGGGTACTGTTGAGGAACCTAAAGAGACACAGATCGGAAACTTCTTCCAGGGGGTTGAACGGGACAGGCTGATCGATCTGCTCAGAGAATACGTCGACGTGTTTGCATGGTCATACAGGGGATATGCGGGGCTAGATAGTTCGATAGCAGAGCACAGAATCCCCCTAGCACCGTATGCTAAGCCAATAAAACAGAAATTGAGGAAGATCAAGCCAGAATGGTCTCTACAGTGTCAAAGAAGAAATTGAGAAGCTACGCGGGTAGGATTCATTAGAGTCATCGAATATCCGACATGGTTATCCAATATTGTGACCGTCACCAAGGCCAATGGGAAGGTGCGCTGCTGTGTGGATTTCCGAGATCTGAACAAGGCCAGCCCCAAGGACGATTACCCTTTGCCAAACATAGACATCCTGGTGGACTCCACTGCCAACTACGAAGTCAAATCCTTCGTTGATGGCTTTGCAGGATACAACCAGATCAAGATGGCCGAGGAAGACCAAGAAAAGACAGCCTTCACCACACCGTGGGGAACTTACTGCTATACGGTGATGCCATTTGGGCTTAAGAACGCCGGGGCTACTTACCAAAGGGCAGCGACCGCGCTTTTTCATGACATGATCCACAAGGAGATTGAGGTCTACGTAGACGACATGATAATCCACTCCAAAGGCGAGGATGAGCAGCACTTTGTTGACATGCGAAAGTTCTTTGAGAGGCTGAGACAACATTCCATGAGACTAAACCCTGCTAAATGCACCTTCGGAGTGACAAGGGGAAAAGTGCTTGGGTATATGGTCACGGAGCGAGGTATCGAAGTTGACCCCCAAAAGATCAAAGCCATTATGGATATGAGGCCACCTCAAACCCGGATGTAAGTCAAGAGCTTTATGGGAAAACCTGCAGACATTAGCCATTTCGTCAATCAGCCGACCACTATGTGCGAGCCCATCTTCAAGCTCATGAAGAAGAACGTAGACACGTAATGGACCGAAGAATGCCAGGACGCTTTTGACCAGATCAAGGCATACTTGGTACATCCTCCCACTATGCCCCCACATAGACGAAACCTCTTCGCTCTATCTCACTGTCACCGATACGGCAGTTGGGGCTATGCTTGCCCAGAGAAGAAAGACTCTCGGATAGAAAACGCCATTTACTTTGTCGGCTGAAGCTGCAGGGAAGTGAGCTCAATTACTCGGCATGTGAAAAGACTCACATGCGGGAGGCCCGGGTCCAGGTAGTCGGCAAGTTGAAGCATTATATGCAAGCCCACCCTGTGAATTTGATCTCAAGAATGGACCCCATCAAGTACATATTTGATAAGCCTTCCCTCTCGATGCGTCTAGCAAAGTGGTCCTTCTTCTTAGCGAGTACGACATCAACTATGTGACCAGAAAGGCCATCAAGGGTCAAGCGTTGTCGCACCACCCGGCAAACTTTCCCAAGAATGAAGACGAGAGGGCCCGAACCCCAATTCCCAGATGAAGGGATCTTTGCAGCCGAGCCTCAAAAACCGATGGCAATTGTTCTTTGACGGAGCCGCTAACAAAAGAGGAAACGGTATCGGGATGCTGCGGTCGATCCAAAAGATGAGCATACACCCATAGCCCTCAAGTTGAACTTCCCCGCCACGAACAATGTTGCCGAGTACGAAGCCCGCATTGCTGGTTTGGAAGCCGCCTTAGAAAGGAATGTCAAGGAGCTAGAAGTTTACGGAGACTCGGCCCGATCATCAACTGAGGTTTTCCAACAAGTGGAAGACTGTGGACCCTAACCTCGCAGCGGTATCATGCCCATATGGAGGAGTTGGATTGGATAGTTCGAGAAGTGACCTTCTACTACTTGCCCAAGAAAAGAACAGATTCGCGGATGCCCTAGCTACTCTAGCCTCATTGGTAGAGATCCCCGAGGGAAAAGCCATAAAACCCTTCCGAGTGGGTAGAAAGAAGCCCCATCCTTCTGTTGTGAAGTAGACCTGGGACTAGGAGCCTATAAAGGAACCCTGGTACAATCAAATTTACCAGTTCCTCAAAGATGGAGAGTCGGCTTTCGAGAGACAAAGAAGGTAGACCAAAAAGAAGGTGTCGAGCCAAGAGCTTGCAAGCCACGAAAAGGTTGGCCTCCCATTATGTCATTCTAGGAGGCAACCTATACAAGAAGCGATACCAAGGACCACTCCTCTTGTGCGTCACTCAAGAAAAGGCCAAAGAATTGATGAGTGAAGTCCACAATGGTCCCTGCGGTCCTCATATGAATGCCGAGCCACGATGCAAGTGATCCTCGAGAATGGGTTACTACTTTTGGATTTCCATGGAAACAGGCTGTGTCCGGCACGTCCGAGCATGCGACAAGTGCCGGCGGTTTGCCAACCTCAACCATCTCCCGCCTCATGACACATCGTACCATGACGACTCCTTGGCCGTTTGCAACTTGGGGTATTGACGTGATAGGGAAAATAGCCCCGGCGGAAGCAATGGACATGAATTTGTGCTAGTAGCCATCGACTACTTCACCAAGTGGGTAGAGGCCAAGTCTTACAAGATCCTCACTTCCAGAAAAGTGGCCCAATTCATCAAAGAAAACATAATGTGCGAGATATGGGGTGCCCAACGAGATCATTTCCGATAATGGGTCGCACTTTGAAGGGGCTGCGATAGGTTCTTTGTCGAGAATTCGGGAATCACTCGCCACAAGTCGTCTCCGTACGGACCTCGAGACTAATGGAGCCGTGGAAGGCTGCTAATAAGACGCTCGAACGGATCATCGGAAGATGGCCACCCGTGGTCGTGATTGGCCCGAAAAGCTGCACTTGGCACTCTGGGGCTACTGAACGTCTGTCGGAAACGGCTACAGGAGAAACTCCTTTTGCCTTAACCTACGGGATGGAAGCGGTGTTACCGGTGGAGTTGGAAATCCCGTCATTAAGGGTCCTCCTGGAAAACAGTGTCAATGAAGTAGAATGGTTGCGCGGCCCGGCATGATGAGTTAGCCACCTTGACGAGAGAAGGCTAAAAGCCATGGAACACACCCGAGCCTACCGAGGCGGATGGCCGGGCGTTTGATAAAAAGGTCAAGGCCGGAGACATCAAAGAGGGTGACTTAGTTTTGAAAGTGAAGCCCCCTACCGGAGACAACCCCACAGGAAAATGGGAACCCGTTTGGATCGGCCCTTATGTGGTGCGAAGATACTATCGGGAGGAGCCATGAAGCTTGCGGACACGGACGGCAATCCCTTTGTCCACCCGGTCAACGGTGATAAGCTCAAAAGATACTATGTCTAAAAAAAAAAAAAAAATAAAAAAAATAAAAAAAAAAGTGCAAAAAGAGTAATACCCGGCTAAATTTGAAAACCCCAAAAAGGGCGGTCTAGGCAAAAGACGGGGTTGCACATAAAAAATCTTAGTGCAAAAAGAGTAATGCCCAGCTAAGTGAAAACCCAAAAAGGGCGGTCTAGGCAAAAAGCAGTGCACATAAAAAAAAAAAAGAAAATATATATAGTTCACGAGAATGAACTACGAAGACACTGAGCCCCTTAGTCTTTCTTGTAAAAGGGAACGTAGGCGGCCATATATGGTTCGGTCTAAACAATAAAAAGGACAATCAAGCTTCCATGAAGTGCGTCCTAAATAATAAAGGGTATTTCGGTTTTTCATAAAACGGGTCCCAATAAATAAGACATTTGAATTTCCATGAAATGTGTCTCGATTAATTTTAAGATAATATTTCTTGTTCATTACAAGTTAAAAACTTCTTGATGAGTTCAAGCACGGTCTACCTCTTGACTCTGCTAACTGCTACAAAGATCTAAAATACAATAAAATGCCTAAATAAACTAATGTGTTTGCAAAATGGCAATAAGAGGATCCTAAGAAAAGATTTGTCGGTCGTCATTATTTGAGTCTTCTTTGGTCTTTTTCCCTTTTCCTCGGCCCCGTCGAGTCTTCTTCCTCTTTTTATCTATGATGTCGGTATTCCTCATCCCGACCTCAGGTATCCTCACTGGAGCCTCTACCAAACCCGTGTCAATAAGTGCCCTCTCTGCAGAGCACGAGTCCGCACTTCCTCCCTGCGAGCCTCGAGTCGAAGGAGCGACCTCGGACAACCTCTTGTACCGAGCCTCCATGTCTCGACCAAGTCACCTGGCTGGTTATGGCGACTCGCCTTAGCCTCGGTCTCCCTCGAGTCCTGCTCGAGTCACGGTCGGCCCCAATAAAGCTTGACGTCTCTCCTCCAATATGACTGAGTCGCTCCCATCTCCCTCTCGTACCGGTCCAGTAGACGGTGGTCAAGATGGTACTCTTCACTGCTCCTGAAGATAGCCACAGGTGGGAAAGCGAGTGTATGTCCGAGCCCTCGAGAAGAAAGAGAAGGCTGGTTGGATCCCTCATATCCAATGACACCACCTCCATGGTCCAGGATGTCCTCCCAATCACTCGATGGCTCTGTAAAGCCCCAAACTGCTGGATACTAAGCGGGGTATGTAGAAGGATGACCGGCGGGAATCACGGAACCCTCACGGCATAGGACTCCTGAAATATCCTCCTGATGCGCAACCTCCAATGAGGTATCCACCAACGGATGTCCGAAGTGGATAGCCTAGCCATCGTCGGCTCCCGGCTACTGCGGTCTGTTGCCTCGGTGCACCTCTCCGAGAAATCACCCGAGGGCCGAGTCGGCAAAGCCCCTGGCAAAGCCAGAGCCTCTCCTGCTGGCCATAAGGTCGGCCACAGTAGGACTCCGGATCTCATGAAATGGTCTCCCAGAGCCATCCTGTCAATCCCATGAAGTGTCTCTCCCAAAACCGGCGGGACAATATCCTTCCCGGCCTTGCATCTCTAACCATGTCCAAGAGACCACTATGACGGATCCCCACGGACTCGGCGGTGAACGGAGCGAGAGAATACGCAAAGGATAAATGCGTCCATAGCCACCATGGTCGCAGCCATATCTGGAGACCCAGGCACTGCCGGGATATCGAAAGGTCAATCTGTCAGGGCTACCATCATCCTCTCGGCCTCCCCCAAAGGAATCTGCGAGAAAAGATGCAAGCTTTACCGCCACCGGCACGTCTCAGACCAGCGGAATAGATATAGCCTCAATCTCGGGACCCCAATCAAGGCTCGGAAGTCTTCATGCGTCGGGACAATCTCGTTATAAGAAAAGCGATAAACATGTCTCCGGACGTCCCGAGAACTTTCTTTGCGGCTCTCAAAAGGTCCCAATCAGGCGGGAGATCCCTCAAATGCCATAAAGACTTGATCTTGAAGGAAGAATCAAGCAGCCCCCTATGAGATTGGAAGTTGTGTCTCACCCAAGATTGAAGATCAGACAGAAAACGGTCTCGCTTCCCCCTTTGCAATCTAACGGGCTTCTCCATCGCAAAATGACCAAAGGTGGTGCTTTTAGGTCCAAAATGTGCTCTGGGAACAATTGGGACAAGTCTAAGTTGAAAATGAAATGAAATGGCCAAGCCTTGCTTTTATGCAGAAAATAACCAGTTCGAGACAGGCGTGAGCCGCACGGCTTCATTTGCCCTCTGGACAAAACCGCACGGCTACATTAGCCATCTGCGAAAAAATTCTGCAGCAACCAAGTTGCTGCCCAAGGGAGTTTTCACCCCACTTTTTCAACCAAAACCTGTACAAAAACATATCCAGAAGCCATTCAAGCATTTATACACCATTATAAATCATTTTGGCCCAGTTTCAGCCCCGATTCCAAGCAAAAAATTGCCCCAAGGCTCAGATAATATGCAAATTAAAAAAGCATGAATTAGAAAAGTAAATAAAGCATAAATACAATGTCTTCGCCCCATCGGCGCCCAAATAAAGCAAAAAATAAACAAAGTGTGCATCAAATGTGTTAATTGTTTGTTTTTGTTCCAAATCTATTCTAGAGACCTCCTAGGCCTCCGATTCTTCCTCCTCCTCATCGCTGCTCAGCTCATAAATGCTAGCCTCCCTCATCAAGTCCTCTTGGTCGCTCACGTCAGACAAATGGACATTATCGTGCCCGTACTCAGCCAGTTTGCTCCCGAGGAATGTCGGCGTTGGGTCCCCGCCCCAGAGGCATGGCCTTTGGAAGAGTACTCAGAGGCCGATGAGGTAGGCAGTGCCCCCGACATGCCGTCTCTTGCGCCCGGGCTCCTGTGCATCCGCTGCTGCCTTTGAAGCGCATGCCAGCTTCCTCAGAAGGGACCGACACAGGTCCTTCCAGCCCCTATTACACAATCGGCCTATCATAAGTGCGAGTGGAACTGAGAAAAGAAGAAAAATCTCGGAAAAATCTCGGAAAATCTCAAATTTGCAAAAGCAAAGAAAGTGAAAAGGGAAAGACCCTAAAAGTATACTTACAGTCTTTGTCGGGCGGCAAGGTGTCTTGGGGCTCCCTAGCGTCGAGGGACAGTATCCTCAATCTCCTCGGTACTCCATGGACCACATAGGACGGATGCGCGGGAGGGATCGGCGGGTCGGTAGGCTCATCCTCCCCGTATCCACGAGTGACCGCCCGGCTTCACTAGCACGTGGCGTCCTCGGTCGGCCGCTCCACAAACACGGCGTAGGGGGTATCCATGTCAAAATACTCCTCGGCGGCCACACGCACACACGGTACCTAGCAATCTCGTCCTGCGCAATCCACAGGCTGCGGCATCCGTCTTTGGAGGATCTGAGGAGTAATGGCGTCGATGGAGGGACATGGCCATCTTGCCTCGAGAAACGGTCCCCCAGTAAATGACATCACATGTCGGCCCGGTGAGCCATCTCCTCTGCCTAGTCGCCTCAATGGCATCTCCCGGCAAGATCTCCGGATACACGCCCCAAGGGTAGAAGTCCACTCCGTCGTGCCCGTCCACATTGATGACCGGCCTCACCATTTTGTAGTCGAAGGTGATCCGGGTCTTCCCCGTGAATTTATCCCTCGCATCTCCCCTCCAGCGAACCATAGCAGGGAAAATGGTGATATCACTCTGTTGGTTCCAAGGAAAGAACCCGATCACCTCACAAAACTAGGCCTGCATGTTCAAAACATCAAAAAGGTCATTCTCTCTCTCATAAAAGTCTCAAGACAGAAAAGAGAAAAGAGAAAAGAGAAAAGAAAGAGAGACTACCTCGAGGGCAAAGGAGAAACAGTCCATAGAAGCAGCCTTGTTCCGGCTGTACATGTCCAAGGAGAAGTAGAGCTCCGCCAATCCGGCCTCTCCCCAAGAGACCGTCCCTATCCCATCCACATCCTCCAGGGAGTCGAGAAGGCAAGTCATGGCCAGTGTCCCAGAATTAGCAAAAATAGTGACTGACAGCATCAACCACACAAATGCTCTAGCAAGCTGGTGGGCGGTCACATCATTAGCAGCAAAGTTCTGCATGCAGTTCTGGACTGCCACCTCGACGTTCCGCGTCTCCATACCCAGCCCCTTGGGAATCAGTTCAAATCCAACCAAATTCTGAAATTCCTCAGCTGTAATGTGGTCTCTCCAAGTCACGGGCCTCCCGATGAGCGTAGGCCGGTAATAGGCCGTGAAATCGGCGAGGAGTCACCTGTCGGCTCTCCCGGCTCGGATGGAAGCTATGGGTGCTATCCCACCGGAACTCGAAAGGGCACTGGATCAAGCCCTTGCTCTTAGAGGTGATATGAACACCCCTGCCGATAGCCTCGACGAATGAATCCAGGCCGGTAGCCCTCACCAAATCCTTGGGGTTCACCCCATTCTTCTCGAAATTCGACATCCTCTGCCAAAGTTTGACTGCAATCTCTGATGGTCCTCTAGACTTGTTCTCCTGTAGACAAGCAAAGCACAAAAGAAATGTGTCAGTCCTTCATCATTTTCAAAAGCATGCATATATTCAAAAAGTGCACATGTTTTCAAAAGAAGAGCATTCATAAAGTTTTTCTAGCGTCATTTGCATGAAAAAAAAACAACACGTCTTTCATCACTTGAAACGCGTCATGTCAAGTCCCATTGCTTTCCTAAAGCACAAAATCACAATTTTCACAAAATTCTTTGCACATAAGCATTATTCTTTCAAAAAATGGCATGCATGAATCCTTTTCATCTTCCAAAATCTTGTTTCTCATTGATAATTTTGACTTAGTTCTAGCACATGCAAGAACTCCGTCTCACTTTAAACAATTATCATTCTTACTTTATTTTCGAGAAAAAAGTGGGTCATTCTCATTATTTTTGTCAAATAAATTGCGCATGCATGTTCTTAGCCTCATAGGTTATTCATCATCAATATCTCAAAATCATTCAAAAATCCTAGGAAAATCCTAGAAAATTCCTAAGTTCGGGTCAAGCCCTAAGTCATTCAAAATTCAATCAAAATCGACGGAATTGAGCCAAATAAGAATGCTTACCCCAACCGGACGCGGGTTCGTCGATTTGTGCTCTCTTCTCCCCGGGTAAAGCTCCGACGGAGGCGTAAGAAAGTCATACTTTCTTTCCGTTCGCACGAGCTCCTTTCTTCTCCTCCGAGCGGCCGCGGAGATATTTCTTCTTGCTTGCCTCGGTATAGGATTGCCCTCCGGATCCATCTCAAATCAAAGGAAATTGAAGAAATTCGAAATTTCTCTTCCTTCTCTCTCTCTCTCTCTGCGTTCTTGGGCGGCAACACAATGCCAATGGCCCGTTCAAATCTGATTTTAAATAATCTGGAAAAAACAGGTTTCTAGCCGTACGGCTCCTTTTTTTCCATCTCATACCGGGCGGCCTCATTCGCTCTGAGCAGAAAATTACAATCCTGCCCCTGGACCCTCCACTTGGGCATGCAATTCTCGTTATCTTTTAACTAAGATAACATCTTTTTCAGAAGATATCCTTTATCTCTTAAGCAATTAAGCTTTATTCCCAGTCGCCTCCGTTAATTCCGTTATAACGGGATAATGCTAGGTGACAACCTCCGAATTGTCAAAACTCTAAACTGAGCTTACCTCTATCCCGGATAGCGACGTATGCTAAGTTCTCTTAACTTAAGCTACCTCTATCCCGAATAGCGACGTATGCTAAGTTATCCTAACTTAAGCTACCTCTATCCCGAATAGTGACGTATGCTCAAGTTCCTCTAAACTTAAGCTACCTCTATCCCGAATAGTGACGTATGCTCAAGTTCCTCTAAACTTAAGCTACCTCTATCCCGGATAGTGACGTATGCTCAAGTTCCTCTAAACTTAAGCTACCTCTATCCCGGATAGTGATGTATGCTCGAGTTCTTCTTAACTTAAGATACCTCTATCACGAATAGTGAAGTATACTTAAGTTCTTCTAGCTTTAGCTACCTCTATCTCTGTCAAAAAGAGATAGCGCCGTAAGCTTTAGTCTTCGTTATTTCCGTCATAAAGAAATAACGTCATCCAGCTTTAGCTACCTCTATCTTCTCGATAGTGACGTAAGCTCTAGTTTCCTCAGGTGACAACCTCCATTAATTGTCAAAACCCTCAAGGATCCTAGACATCGTTCCTAACTATCTAGTGATGCTTGAACTACGATCAAGGCTTAATTCCTCCGGGATACGTAGGTAGCCTTTCATAAAAGGTCCAGCCATCCGACCACTTTGGTCACCCTGTTCCTTCGTCACTCCTCAGTGATGAAGTAGTCCCTCATAAGAGACTTTGTTATCCGACCACCTCGGTCACTTCTAGCATATCCCGGTAGGATCAATTGCTTGACCTCCTAGGTCATTTTCTCTTCTATTTCCCCGGCCAAGAGACCAGTTTTCTCTTCTTCATTCCTCAGCGGATCCTACTCCGAACTACGGCCTGGCTTGATTCCTCCGGGATACGTAGGTAGCCTTTCATAAGAGGTTCAGCCACTCGACCACCTCGGTCTCCCAATCCGTCTCGGCATTCGCCAGATCGGATCCTTTTCTATCGACAACCCCACTCGCCTTGCAAGTGACGTTGCCGAGGGCTTGTAAGTACCCAAATCTGGCTCATGCCTTAGGTTAAATTTCTCGGCAATTTCGGTCTGTTTTCCGGTAATTCCTCGGACCTTCCTAGTGTTCCGAAAATATTTCGGAACAGTTCCAAATTAATTAAAGGCTGAAGAGGAGCCTTCCTAATTAAGAAACACGTTTTTCTTAATTAGGAAGAAGTTTCTAGAATTTGCCACCTTGCATGGTTCTAGAAATGCCGAGTCACAATGGATAATGCCGCACGACTGCATTAGCTTGAGGTCCCTAGCCGCACGGCCTCATTGGCGATTTCCAGACTGCCTATAAATAGAGCCCTCCTCTACCCATTTTGAAAAAAGGAACAAGAGGCATCAATTACTCATATTACGAAGAAATACTCCCAAGAAGCTGCTGGAAGTCCAAGAAGGTGAAGAAGAAGGCCAAGAAGCTACCTCCCTCCTCCTTGAAGATCCAAGATCAACCTCTCCTCCTAGCTCCATCCAAAGAAGAAGGAAGCCATTGGTAACCTCGCACGCCCTAACCTCGCATCCTAATTGCTTTATAAATTGCTCATTGCATTGCCTTTATATTGCTTGGGACTTGGTAGATTAAAGATCACATCTTTATATTCCCCCTTCCCATTTTGCATGCATTAGACATGATTTGTCATAAAAAATGTAGTCTTTCCCTATAAAGGTGCATCCTTTGCACCTAAAACCCCCATTTTCCAATAAAAATGTCATTTTTATGCATCCTTTGCATATAAAAATCAAATCTTTTCAATCAAAATGCATCCTTTGCATTCAAAATCCCTTTTCCAAGCATCATTTGCTTTAAAGATCATGTCTTTACCATAAACTAGCATCATATGCTTTTCAAAATGCAATCTTTATGCATCATTTGCATAATGAATGCCAATTTCTTCATAAAAATGCATCATTTGCATAAAAATCATATCTTTATGCATCATTTGCAATAAAGATCATTTCTTTGAATCAAATGCATCATTTGCAACCCAAAAATGTCATCTTTTCATTAAAAATGTCATTTTTACATACATTCCCCCATTCCCCATTAGTAACCTCGGAACGGACCGATGTAAAAGATCCTATCTTTACATCGTACCTTCCATAAAGGTTTCATAATCTCTTTAGAAAAGGGACACCTTTGAACCCTATATCTCCGATTATCACTTAAGATGAGTATGAAGCATCTATACGAGCTCGACCATCTTAAAGTGTAGGATTGATGGGCTAAGGACCCTCCTTTTCTAAAGAACCTCATTTTTGACTACAAAGAGAGTCATTCTCTCGATCACGCAAGTCCCAAGGTCCAAAAAATGCGATGATCACAAGTCCAAGATGAGGGCGGGATCATAATCTCGAATACATAAAACCCAAGAAATCTCGAGCGACAACCAACAAATGGTTTGTACGTCCGGAAGACGACTTGGGACATTCCCTCCTTATTATCAAACACATGCACACAAGAAAGCACACAAGAAAGCACGCAAGCAAGCACGATTAATGGGATCTTGGGAGACTTGCTCCGGCAAGGCACCTTGGGTGAACGACGATCCGTTCTTCCCAAGGGGTAACTTAACCTCCGAACCCATAAAATCTTTTTTCAAAGTTTTGAGGTAATCAAAATGGCGTGGCGACTCCGTTTTTCAAATTAAACCGGATGTCTTCAAACTAGCATGAATCCAACAAACACAAAATTTTGGGCACACATTCACACTACCTCACAAGAAAAAGGCCCGAAGTGACTGGCTTGATGACTCTCTATCTCGAGATAAGGACCAAATCTATGACCCCCGCCTATATGGTAGCATGATCACCTTCTGCGACGAAGATTTGCCAAGAGATGTTTCCCAGCACAATGAAGCCTTGTACATCACTATTCCGCTCAACACTGTATCACTCCCGGGGGTATTGGTGGACAATGGATCAGCCGTTAATGTCCTTCCCCTCAGCATGATGCGGGCCCTACGCATCAACGAAAGGCACATGAGCCCATCTACCCGGTCAATCAAGGCATATGATGGCACGTCTCATCCCATCTTGGGGACGGTGGTTCTGGAACTCTGGTACGAGACCCAAATGGTGCCGACAAAATTCCATGTAATGGACATCCCATCCGAATTCACAGCTCTACTGGGGCGCCCTTGGTTACACCACATGAATGCCATAGCCTCCACTCTTCATCAATGTGTCAAGTTCATTAACCGGCAAGGGGACCTTGAAGTCATTAGGGGCGACAGTTTCCTCATAGGGAACGAAGCCGAGACCATCACCAAGCATGCTCTTAGCCAGACACCGGGGCTACCTCCTCCGAATCGACCAAGGGACTATCGGGGCAAGTCGCATCAGAATCCCCCAGAATCCGGTGATGCCAACTATGTCAACGAACTCAAGCGGGCAGACCCCGAAGCAGTTCGATTTATCAAGTTCAATTGCTATTTTCAACATCTGGAGGCAGAATGGAAAGAAACACTGAATGCCGCCATGATACGAGCACACAAACCTCCAGTCTCCAGTCAGAGATTTGTCAGCATTCTTCAAACCCGTTCTCTGGCCTCACCAAGCGAAGAGATTTTCATGATAAAAGTCGACAGATACCGGCAGACTCGACTCGAATGTATGAACATCGTGTGGGACGTCCTCCTCGAAGAACTACCCGCTAAGTCTTTCCGCTCGAGCATGGGACATGAGATTTTTCCAGCAGCACATCGAGACGCAATGCGTCCTTACATCTGGATTGAGCAATCAGACTGTGACGAGTTAGAATTCTCCAGAATTGAGGAAGATCCCTACATTCATATGCTCAGTTTTCAGGCGCCGAACACAATTGATTCTGGTCCAGACGAAGAGAAGATAGCAATGACTGAGGAAGGAGAACAGAAACAAGATAACCCCCGAGTCATGAGGTCACTGACAGCAATGCCGCTAAAGAATTGGGAAACTCTCTCAGGCCCGTCCGCGACCAAAGAAGAAATGATCACCAAGCTTGGATTGGTCCCCCGTCCATTTGTGTCAACCTTTGTAAAGTCCTCCGAGTCTCTCATTGTTGAGTTTGAGTCTTCCGAGTCGTCCGATGGCCTCACGCCTGAAGACCACGAAATTGTAGCCAATACTGTATTCCCTTTTATTCTCAATGAAATGACGAACCTTTCTGAGTATCCCTTGATTGCCACTTTAACTAATGATGAATTAACTAATAATCTAAAAATAGTTAATAACGATTCACTAGATGAAGAAGCGGACACATTAAATGAACAATATATCAAAGAAATCTTTAAGTAGGTTGTCCGGAAAGAGGAAAATCGAGCCCAAGCTGCCGAAGAGATTTTGACGAGTGTGAATTTGGAAACTGCGGAAGAGCCTAAAGAGACGCAGATTGATAGTTTCTTCGAAGGGACTGAAAGGGATGCCCTAATCGAGCTTCTAAGAGAGTACGTGGATGTGTTTGCATGGTCCTATAAAGATATGCTAGGTCTCGACCCTTCAATAGTTGAACACCGGATACCGCTCGACCCAGAAGTCAAGCCAGTGAAGCAGAAACTAAGAAGAATTAAGTGTTGGGTTTCGAGGGTCCATGCGCAGCGGAATAAGCAATAACTCGAAAAACCCCAAGCCCTAGAATCCGTTCTAGATGAATAATTAAGAGAGATGAAATAGAATTACCAACCTTGAATGCTTTTGCCTTTGATAAACTTGACCCAACTCCAGATTGAATGATCTTGTTAATCCTTGATGAACGAACGGGAATCACGAACCAAAGATCTTGATGAACGAAGATCCTCTATGTTTATCCACGCGCGGAACGAACCCTAGAACTCTTCTAGGAGGATTGCTAGATCCAATTGATTGAAACACCTTTCAATCAATGAAGAACAATGGATTTGGTGGTGTTTGATTCTCAATTCTCAATTGAAATCTCCCACTCTAAGCGTTTCTCTCAAGCCAAAACATTCTAATGACGGCTAGGGCAACCAGGGGTAAGTATTTATACATTATAAAACTTTTCCCCTCGTGAAAACCCTAGTTTTAAGTCAATTCCGCGTCAGTCCAGTGCCCAGGGGACGAGTCGTCCCCCAGGGGACGAGTCGTCCCCCAGGGGACGAGTCGTCCCCCAGGGGACGAGTCGTCCCCTGGCACCCAGCTTCTGAATCTGGCGTCCCCCTTAAGGGGAATAGTTGGTTCTGGCCTGGGGACGAGTCGTCCCCTGAGAACAAAAACTCCATATTCTTCATTTTTGACAATTCGTTCGATGCGTGTGACCCCATAGGACTATATTATGTTGGCAATGAGTTCGATCACATCGATCCTCATAAGACATGAGCGGACTCTAGCAAGCCATCATGCCTACCCAAATAATATAATATCAAGTTCGATTTCCTATATAGAACATATCGCAATCCCATTGTCACACGATGTTATATTGAACATGATTCATGGTCCACGTCAACTCATATTGTTCAATGCTTTCTCGTTATCAAGTAAATTGATTAATCAAATGATATTAATCACATTAATTCATTCGGGCATGGCCATGCACTACATCAATCTTACTTACGAGTGGCCTAGCAAACATCTCTCTTTACGAGGGACAATTTCCATCTTGACTTATCATTCTTCCCAACAAGAATCATACCATGCCAATGATAGCCCTTATTGTCATCCGGTTAAAGACAACGTTAAACTATATCAAACATGATATTCATCGAGCGGAAGACGATGATAATCTCAGGTCAAAGGATATCAATGATATGACTATATGAGATTTAATTATGACATATGACCATGACATAAATCTCATAATGGGTCAAGTCCAGTACCTTGTTCTCTAACAAGTACCCATGAATCTAATGTGCATCTCCATGCATATAATCATCACATGATTATCCATTAGACTTCATACTAGTGCTTCATAAGTACTAGGGACACGATTATTATAACTAAACATGCAAACACATATAATAACCAAAGAAGCAATCTCATATATAAATGAACAATAACATTACATAAAGGTCTATCTCTATAGGCCTAGGGCACTAACACCTACAGTCTCCCACTTGCACTAGGCCCAATCGTTCATGTATCTTATACCCATGGACCTAACATGACCATCATGTTTAGCTTGTGGTAAAGGCTTGGTGAGAGGGTCCGAAATGTTGTCATCCGTTGGTAACTTGCATATCTTGACGTCCTCCCTTTCACAGATTTCTCGAATGAGGTGGAAGCGTCTCAAAATGTGTTTGGATCGCTGATGTGACCTTGGTTCTTTTGCTTGGGCAATAGCACCATTGTTATCACAGAACAGCTCTATCGGGTTAGTGATACTCGGAACGACTTCTAAGTCACTAACGAACTTCTTGATCCAAACCGCCTCCTTAGCCGCATCCGATGCTTGCTATGTACTCGGCTTCGTTGTAGAATCGGCAACGGTGCTGCGCTTGAAACTCTTCCAACAAACGGCACCTCCATTTAGCATAAACACAAAACCAGACTGCGATCTATAGTCATCTTTGTCGGTTTGGAAGCTTGCATCTCGTGTAACCCTTTACAACCAGTATCATCTTCCATTCCTCCAAATACCAAGAATACATCCTTAGTCCTTCTCAAGTACTTAAGGATATTCTTGGCAACTATCCAATGGTTCTCACCAGATCGGGCGGGTATCTACTCGTTGCGCTTAGAGCATACGAGACATCGGGTCTAGTACATAACATGGCATACATGATAGACCCAATTGCCGAAGCATATGGTATATCACTCATTCTCTTTCGCTCATCATTTGTCTTAGGACAATGAGTCTTGCTAAGAGTAATGCCATATCCCATTGGCAAGTATCCTCTCTTAGAATTTTCCATCTTGAATCTTCTAAGGACCTTGTCAATATATATACTCTGACTCAAACCAATCATCCTTCTTGATCTATCTCTATAGATCTTGATACCAAGGATATAAGACGCCTCACCCATATCTTTCATTGAGAAACATTTTCCTAACCAGGACTTTACAGTCTCAAGTGCAGGAATATTGTTTCCAATGAGTAAGATGTCATCGACATATAACACCAGAAATAGCACTATGCTCCCACTTATCTTCTTGTATACACAAGGTTCATCTTCGTTTTTGATGAAGCCAAACTCTTTGACTGATTCATCAAAACGTAGATTCCAGCTCCGGAAGCTTGCTTCAATCCATAAATGGATCTCTGCAACTTACACACTTTGTTAGAATCCTTTGGATCGACAAACCCTTCAGGCTGTATCATATATACATCCTCAAGTAGGTTTCCGTTAAGAAACGCTGTTTTGACGTCCATTTGCCATATCTCATAGTCGTAATATGCGACTATGGCAATTAGGATTCTAATAGACTTAAGCATCGCTACGGGCGAAAAGGTTTCATCATAGTCAACGCCATGAATCTGCTTATACCCCTTAGCAACTAGCCTAGCCTTATAAGTATGCACCTTCCCATCCATGTCGGTTTTCTTTTTGAAAACCCACTTGCACCCTATGGTTTTTACACCTTCGGGTGGATCAATCAAGTTCCAAACTTGATTATCGTACATGGATTTGATTTCGGATTCCATGGCTCCTAGCCACTTGTCCGAATCAGGAGTGGACATCGCCTCTTGATAGGAAGTAGGTTCATCATTCTCAATGATTTCTACTTCATTACTTTCCGTCATGAGAAATCCATATCTTCTCGTGTTCGGATCGTATCCTATCCGATCTGCGAAGAACTTGTGTATCTTGAACCGGTTCCACAACAGCTTGTGAACTTGGTTCCGTCTCTACTATTGGTTCCTTGTCATTTTCGGGTTCTTGAATTTCTTCAAGATCAATTTTACTCCCACTAGTTTCTTTAGAGAGAAACTCTTTCTCTAGAAAGACACCATTTCGAGCAACAAACACTTTGTTCTCGGATTGGTTGTAAAATAGATATCCTTTCGTTTCCTTGGGATAACCGACGAAAATACATTTATCGAATCTAGGTGCAAGTTTATGTTCGAAACCAATTTCTTTACATAAACCTCACAACCCCAAATCTTCATGAAAGATAAGCTAGGCTTTCTTCCATACCACATCTCATGTGGGGTTTTAGGAGCCGATTTAGTAGGGACCTTGTTAAGTGTGAAAGCGGCCGTTTCCGTGCGTGTCCCCAAAAGGAAATAGGAAGGTTCACTTGACTCATCATTGATCGAACCATATCTAATAGAGTTCGATTTCTCCTCTCGACACACCATTCCATTGTGGTGTTCCGGTGGAGTAAGTTCGAAACAATTCCACAACTTTTCGATGATCGTCAAATTCTTGGCTCAAATATTCACCACCTCGATCGGATCGAAGTGTTTTAATAGTTTTGCCAAGTTGATTTTGTACTTCACTTTGAAATATTCTAAATATCTCAAAAGCTTCACTTTTGTACTTCATCGATAGACGTAGCCATATCTTGATAAGTCATCAAAGTGAACGTTATGAAGTACCGAAATCCTCCCCTAGCAATGCTATTCATTGGTCCACATACATCGCATGTACGAGAGCCAACAAATCACTAGCCCTTTCACTACTCTTAGTAAAAGGTGCTTTAGTCATCTTGCCCAATAAACAAGACTCGCAAACATCATATGATTCATAATCACATGAGTCTAAATATCCATCTTTATGGAGTTTAGATATGCGTTTCTCGTTTATGTGCCCAAGACGGCAATGCCATTTATATGTGTCATTCACATTATTTGGTTTGGATTTCTTACTAACATGATAGACATTATCAACATTATTCTCAACATCCAAGACATAAAGGCCATTAAAAGAATGAGCAACACAATGAAGCATGTCATTCAAATAAATCGAAAATCTCTTATTCGCAATAAGAAAATTGTAACCCTCA
Source organism: Adenophora triphylla var. japonica (assembly GCA_022495995.1). Lineage (NCBI taxonomy): Eukaryota > Viridiplantae > Streptophyta > Magnoliopsida > Asterales > Campanulaceae > Adenophora > Adenophora triphylla. The sequence goes on from JAFEMH010003331.1 coordinate 127,416, forward strand.
TTGTCTAAACATGAAATAGAAATAATGTTTTCGCCAAATCCTAACATAATAACCGTTATTTAAAACTAAAATTAATCCGCTTGGTAAAGTGACTTCGTAAGTCCCTACGGCCAATGCAAAGCAACTCTTGCTCCATTTCCAACCCGTAGATCTACTTCACCCTCTTTGAGCAACCTTCTATTCTTTAGTCCCTGCACATTTAGGCAAATGTGAGATCCACATCCGGTATCTAATACCCAAGAACTAGAGGTAGAAAGTAAAACATCTATCACATAGATACTCGAAGTCATGGCAATCTCATTGCCCTTCTTCTTCAGCCTCCTTCCCGATAAAGCTTGCGCTACGCCTCCAATGCCCAGCTTCCTTGCAATGGTAGCACACCGCATCCTTTTGGGATTTGGGTTTAGGCTTCTCAAAGAACGGCAACCTTTGCCTCCGGTTTAGCAACTTTTGCTTTACCCTTGTTTTTGAACCCTTTTCCTTTATTCACCATCAACACTTGATTGGTTTTCTTGGTAATATTGTTCTCCGCATTCTTTAGCATCCCATGCAATTCGTACAGAGATTTATTCATCCTATTCATGTTATAATTCGTAACAAACCGATTATAACTCTCGTGGAGTGAATGCAATATCATATCCGTAGCCGCCTCTAATCGGATAGGATACCCAAGCCTCTCAAGATGTTCGAGGTGACCCTTCATTTTCAACACATGAGGCCCAACAAAGGTTGTCCTTCAATCATCTTGCATGAATGAAGAGCCTTCATAGTGTCAAACCTTTCCGTACGTGCTTGCAACTGGAACATTTCCTTCAAATGATTTCCCAAATCATAGGCTTCCATGTGTACAAGGTCCTTCAAGAGCCTTACACATGGTCGCAAGCATCGTGCAACCAACATCAATAGAATCATCCATATGCTTCTTATGTTGGTCCCTTTCCGCTTTAGTTGCATTAGCAAATGGCTCGGGTGGAACGGGTCCATCGAGAATGTACAACTTCCTTTCTGTTTGAGAACAATTCTCAAACTGCGGATCCAATCCACATAGTTATTGCCATTCTCCTCTAACTTGTCCTTCTCAAGGACTGATCGCAGTGACATGTTTTGATTATTGTTTACAGCCATTGATCTACAAAGATATGCAACAAGATATGAACACATATAAGTACCAATTCATTTAAGAGATTAATTAACGTATTTCACAAATACTCCCACTAAATTATATAACCTTCTTATACAAATATGTATAATATAATTTAATAGGCTAAGACCCAACTTTAATATAATTTCAAGTCGGCTATGGCACGATCAAGCTCAAAATTAAACTAAAAAGGTAGATAACATTTATCAATCATATCTATATATGACTCTTAGATCATTATGAAATTATAGACATCTTATGTCACATGTTTCAATCTCATCTTATGCCTTAGGCCCAAAACCGTTTTGATAGCCTAATTGAGTTCAACCATGTTAAACGTATAGCAACCACTATTTGCTCATCTTGATCATACAAAGATAGAATTAATGCACCTCGCTATGGCGAGCCCACATAAAACTACCCGTGTACTCACAAGTGTTTAAACATGGGTGGCATAAAACAAACTCAAATTACAAAGAAGGTTCAATTTTTCATGCTTATCAATTACATCCCAAGGTTGATTCATGAAAACTATATGAACATAATTATGAACATGGAATGATGCAACACATATTACATTTGATCAGTAATTACTAGTACGCGGCCACGTGCTCCAAGATTATCCCACACTTCCATCGAAGTGCCCGTGGGGAAGGTTTTGGTGTCCAGCCAATATACCAAGTAATACATCACAAATATCCTAGATTAATCACATTAATCATATCAATGAAATTGACATCCCATAATCTAGATTAATCATATTAATCATATATATTACAACTTCATAATCATGGTATATCTATATATACTATTACTTCTCAAGTAAAACTCATACAATTTCATATTCTAGATCATGCACATCATGAAAATTCATATAATCATATTACATAATTATCATGATTATCTAACTAAGCATCATGAACGGGGCTCTGATACCACTGTTGGGTTTCGAGGGTCCATGCGCAGCGGAATAAGCAATAACTCGAAAACCCCAAGCCCTAGAATCCGTTCTAGATGAATAATTAAGAGAGATGAAATAGAATTACCAACCTTGAATGCTTTTGCCTTTGATAAACTTGACCCAACTCCAGATTGAATGATCTTGTTAATCCTTGATGAACGAACGGGAATCACGAACCAAAGATCTTGATGAACGAAGATCCTCTATGTTTATCCACGCGCGGAACGAAATCTCCCACTCTAAGCGTTTCTCTCAAGCCAAAACGTTCTAATGACGGCTAGGGCAACCAGGGGTAAGTATTTATACATTATAAAACTTTTCCCATCGTGAAAACCCTAGTTTTAAGTCAATTCCGCGTCAGTCCAGTGCCCAGGGGATGAGTCGTCCCCTGGGGACAGTCGTCCCCCGGCACCCAGCCTTCGAATACGGCGTCCCCTTTAAGGGGAATAGTTGAGTTACGCCTGGGACGAGTCGTCCCCGAGAACAAAACTCCATATTCTTCATTTTTGACAATTCGTTCGATGCGTGTGACCCCATAGGACTATATTATGTTGGCAATGAGTTCGATCACATCGATCCTCATAAGACATGAGCGGACTCTAGCAAGCCATCATGCCTACCCAAATAATATAATATCAAGTTCGATTTCCTATATAGAACATATCACAATCCCATTGTCACACGATGTTATATTGAACATGAGTCATGGTCCACGTCAACTCATATTGTTCAATGCTTTCTCGTTATCAAGTAAATTGATTAATCGAATGATATTAATCACATTAATTCATTCGGGCATGGCCATGCACTACATCAATCTTACTTACGAGTGGCCTAGCAAACATCTCTCTTTACGAGGGACAATTTCCATCTTGACTTATCATTCTTCCCAACAAGAATCATACCATGCCAATGATAGCCCTTATTGTCATCCCGTTAAAGCACAACGTTAAACTATATCAAACATGATATTCATCGAGCGGAAGACGATGATAATCTCAGGTCAAAGGATATCAATGATATGACTATATGAGATTTATTTATGACATACGACCATGACATAAATCTCATAATGGGTCAAGTCCAGTACCTTGTTCTCTAACAAGTACCCATGCATCTAATGTGCATCTCTATGCATATAATCATCACATGATTATCCATTAGACTTCATACTAGTGCTTCATAAGTACTAGGTACACGATTATTATAACTAAACATGCAAACACATATAATAATCAAAGAAGCAATCTCTTATATAAATGAACAATGACATTACATAAAGGTCTATCTCTATAGGCCTAGGGCACTAACACCTACAGTCTCCCACTTGCACTAGGCCCAATCATTCATGTATCTTATACCCATGGACCTAACATGACCATCATGTTTAGCTTGTGGTAAAGGCTTGGTGAGAGGGTCCGAAATATTGTCATCCGTTGGTACCTTGCATATCTTGACGTCCTCCCTTTCACAGATTTCTCGAATGAGGTGGAAGCGTCTCAAAATGTGTTTGGATCGCTGATGTGACCTTGGTTCTTTTGCTTGGGCAATAGCACCATTGTTGTCACAGAACAGCTCTATCGGGTTAGTGATACTCGGAACGACTTCTAAGTCACTAACGAACTTCTTGATCCAAACCGCCTCCTTAGCCGCATCTCGATGCCGCTATGTACTCGGCTTCGTTGTAGAATCAGCAACAGTGCTCTGCTTGGAACTCTTCCAACAAACAGCACCTCCATTTAGCATAAACACAAAACCAGACTGCGATCTATAGTCATCTTTATCGGTTTGGAAGCTTGCATCTGTGTAACCCTTTACAACCAGATCATCTTCCATTCCTCCAAATACCAAGAATACATCCTTAGTCCTTCTCAAGTACTTAAGGATATTCTTGACAGCCTATCCAATGGTTCTCACCAGATCGATCGGGTATCTACTCGTTGCGCTTAGAGCATACGAGACATCGGGTCTAGTACATAACATGGCATACATGATAGACCCAATTGCCGAAGCATATGGTATATCACTCATTCTCTTTCGCTCATCATTTGTCTTAGGACAATGAGTCTTGCTAAGAGTAATGCCATATCCCATTGGCAAGTATCCTCTCTTAGAATTTTCCATCTTGAATCTTCTAAGGACCTTGTCAATATATGTACTCTGACTCAAACCAATCATCCTTCTTGATCTATCTCTATAGATCTTGATACCAAGGATATAAGCCGCCTCACCCATATCTTTCATTGAGAAACAATTTCCTAACCAGGACTTTACAGTCTCAAGTGCAGGAACATTGCTTCCAATGAGTAAGATGTCATCGACATATAACACCGTAAATAGCACTATGCTCCCACTTATCTTCTTGTATACACAAGGTTCATCTTCGTTTTGATGAAGCCAAACTCTTTGATCGATTCATCAAAATGTAGATTCCAAACTCCGGAAGCTTGCTTCAATCCATAAATGGATCTCGCAACTTACACACTTTGTTAGGAATCCTTTGGATCGACAAACCCTTCAGTCGTATCATATATACATCCTCAAGTAGGTTTCCGTTAAGAAACGCTGTTTTGACGTCCATTTGCCATATCTCATAGTCGTAATATGCGGCTATGGCAATTAGGATTCTAATAGACTTAAGCATCGCTACGGGCGAAAAGGTTTCATCATAGTCAACGCCATGAATCTCGCCTATACCCCTTAGCAACTAGCCTAGCCTTATAAGTATGTACCTTCCCATCCATGTCGGTTTTCTTTTTGAAAACCCACTTGCACCCTATGGTTTTTACACCTTCGGGTGGATCAATCAAGTTCCAAACTTGATTATCGTACATGGATTTGATTTCGGATTCCATGGCTCCTAGCCACTTGTCCGAATCAGGAGTGGACATCGCCTCTTGATAGGAAGTAGGTTCATCATTCTCAATGATTTCTACTTCATTACTTTTCGTCATGAGAAATCCATATCTCTCGTGTTCGGATCGTATCCTATCCGATCCGCGAAGAACTTGTGTATCTTGAACCGGTTCCACAACAGCTTGTGAACTTGGTTCCGTCTCTACTATTGGTTCCTTGTCATTTTCGGGTTCTTGAATTTCTTCAAGATCAATTTTACTCCCACTAGTTTCTTTAGAGAGAAACTCTTTCTCTAGAAAGACACCATTTCGAGCAACAAACACTTTGTTCTCGGATTGGTTGTAAAATAGATATCCTTTCGTTTCCTTGGGATAACCGACGAAAATACATTTATCAGATCTAGGTGCAAGTTTATGTTCAGAAACCAATTTCTTTACATAAACCTCACAACCCCAAATCTTCATGAAAGATAAGCTAGGCTTTCTTCCATACCACATCTCATGTGGGGTTTTAGGAGCCGATTTAGTAGGGACCTTGTTAAGTGTGAAAGCAGCTGTTTCCAGTGCGTGTCCCCAAAAGGAAATAGGAAGGTTCACTTGACTCATCATCGATCGAACCATATCTAATAGAGTTCGATTTCTCCTCTCGGACACACCATTCCATTGTGGTGTTCCGGGTGGAGTAAGTTCTGAAACAATTCCACAACTTTTCAGATGATCGTCAAATTCTTGGCTCAAATATTCACCACCTCGATCGGATCGAAGTGTTTTAATAGTTTTGCCAAGTTGATTTTGTACTTCACTTTGAAATATTCTAAATATCTCAAAAGCTTCACTTTTGTACTTCATCAGATAGACGTAGCCATATCTTGATAAGTCATCAGTGAACGTTATGAAGTACCGAAATCCTCCCCTAGCAATGCTATTCATTGGTCCACATACATCAGTATGTACGAGAGCCAACAAATCACTAGCCCTTTCACTACTCTTAGTAAAAGGTGCTTTAGTCATCTTGCCCAATAAACAAGACTCGCAAACATCATATGATTCATAATCACATGAGTCTAAATATCCATCTTTATGGAGTTTAGAGATGCGTTTCTCGTTTATGTGCCCAAGACGGCAATGCCATTTATATGTGTCATTCACATTATTTGGTTTGGATTTCTTACTAACATGATAGACATTATCAACATTATTCTCAACATCCAAGACATAAAGGCCATTAAAAGAATGAGCAACACAATAAAGCATGTCATTCAAATAAATCGAAAATCTCTTATTCGCAATAAGAAAATTGTAACCCTCATTGTCTAAACATGAAATAGAAATAATGTTTCTGCTCAAATCCGGAACATAATAACAGTTATTTAAAACTAAAATTAATCCGCTTGGTAAAGTGACTTCGTAAGTCCCTACGACCAATGCAGCAACTCTTGCTCCATTTCCAACCCGTAGATCTACTTCACCCTCTTTGAGCAACCTTCTATTCTTTAGTCCCTGCACATTTAGGCAAATGTGAGATCCACATCCGGTATCTAATACCCAAGAACTAGAGGTAGAAAGTAAAACATCTATCACATAGATACCTGAAGTCATGGCAATCTCATTGTCCTTCTTCTTCAGTCCTTCCTGATAAAGCTTGCAGTTACGCCTCCAATGCCCAGTTTCCTTGCAATGGTAGCACACCGCATCCTTTTGGGATTTGGGTTTAGGCTTCTCAGCAACGGCAACCTTTGCCTCCGGTTTAGCAACTTTTGCTTTACCCTTGTTTTTGAACTCTTTTCCTTTATTCACCATCAACACTTGATTGGTTTTCTTGGTAATATTGTTCTCTGCATTCTTTAGCATCCCATGCAATTCAGACAGATATTTATTCATCCTATTCATGTTATAATTCAGAACAAACTGATTATAACTCTCAGGGAGTGAATGCAATATCATATCCGTAGCCAGCTCTAACTGGATAGGATACCCAAGCCTCTCAAGATGTTCGAGGTGACCCTTCATCTTCAACACATGAGGCCCAACAGGGAGTGAATGCAATATCATATCCGAGACCACAACATGAGACTGAACCCAGCCAAATGCACCTTCGGTGTAAGACGAGGCAAGGTGCTAGGATATATGGTGACAGAACGGGGAATTGAAGTAGACCCCCAGAAAATCAAGGCCATAGTCGATATGAAGCCACCCCGGACACTGACAGAAGTAAAATCCTTCATGGGGAGACTGCAATACATAAGTTGCTTTGTAAATCAACTGACCTCGATTTGCGAGCCGATCTTCAAGTTGATGAAGAAAAATGCCTACACAGAATGGACTCTAGAATGTCAGCTCGCTTTTGAACAGATCAATGCATACCTCGTGAATCCCCCGATTCTTTGCCCACCACATCAGCAAAAGCCACTATTACTATATCTAACTGTCACGGATACAACAATTGGGGCTATGCTAGCTCAAGAGAAGAAAGATTCCAAGGTCGAAAACGCCATCTATTTCGTAGCGTAAAGCTTCAGGGAAGCGAACTCAATTACTCTGCTTGTGAAAAGACTTGCGCAGGTTTGGTCTGGGTAGTGGGAAAGTTGAAACACTACATGCAGTCTCACCCGATACATCTCGTCTCAAGGATAGACCCCATCAAATATCTGTTCGACAAGCCTTCCATCTCTATGAGGTTGGCAAAATGGTCGTTCTTTTTGGCTGAATATGACATCACTTACGTTTCAAGGAAATCCGTAAAAGGGCGTGTAATGGCAGAACATTTGGCCGATTTCCCAAGTGATGAGTCCCGAGGACTCAACCTCAATTTCCCGATGATGGAATCTTTGCTCTAGAAGGAGAAAACCCCGGCAACTCTTCTTCGACTTTGGGCATCAAACAAAAGGGGGAACGGAATAGGAATGCTTCGGTCGATCCTCTTGACGAACATACCCCATAGCATGAGGTTGAACTTCGAGGTCACCAACAACGCTGCTGAATATGAAGCTTGCATAGCCGGGTTGGAAGCCGCCCTTGAAAGAAATATCAAGGAATTGGAGGTGTATGGCGACTCTGCTCTCATCATCAATCAGGTCTCTAACAAATGGATGACCGTAGACCAGTCTGCAGAATATCACACTTACATGGAAGAGCTAGTAACTCAATTCAAGGAGATCGGCTTTCATTACTTGCCCGAGAGATCGCAACAGTTGCAGATGCTCGCAACACTAGCCTCCCTCGTTGAAATACCCGAAGGGAAGTCCGTCAAACCATTCGCAGTCGGGAGAAGAGAGAAACCCCGCTTATTGCTTTGAAATCGAAGCGGAGGCCGAACCGGCCTGATCCCCGGTACACTCGCATCTATCGGTACACTGAAAAATGGCGAAGCTTCCTTCAAAAATGAAGATGGGGAATATAAAGAAGGAATCAAAGCAAAGAGCCTCTCGGCCTGAGGCGACTCGCCTCCCACTATGTCCTTTTTGGGAGACATGCTGTACAAGAAGCGTTATCAAGGCCCCCTCTGCGATGTATCGGCAAACAAGAGGCTACGTAACTCATGAGAGAAATACACGGTGGTACTGCGGCCCCCACATGAATGCTCGAAGCCACGATGCAAATCATACGAGAATGGGGTACTTTTGGATCCCATGGAAACCGATTGCATCCAGCTTCGTCAAAAGAAGCTGCGACAAATGCGGCGATACTCAAATCTTAATCATTTGCCTCCTTACGAGTTATACTTGCATGACAACCCCTTGGCCTTTCGTCACATGGGAATTGATGTCATAGGCAAAATCACACCACCAGCAAAGAACGGCCACGAATTCGTCCTGGTGGCAGTGGACTATTTCACCAAATGGGTTGAAGCCAAGTCCTACAAAATCCTCAATTCAAAGAAAGTAGCCCTCTTCATCAAAGAGAACATCATATGCAGATACGGGTTGCCAGCCGAAATCATCTCAGATAATGGATCCCACTTCAAGGGGAATGCGACAGTGGCTGGGCGGAATTCGAATAACCCGTCACAAGTCATCTCCTTACAGGCCCCAAACCAACGGAGCCGTCGAAGCAGCAAACAAGACTCTGGAAAACATTATCCGAAAAATGGCTGTCCGAGGCAGAGATTGGCCCGAGAAGCTACACCTGGCACTCTGGGGCTACAGAACATCCGTCAGAACGGCAACAGGGGAGACACCATTTGCTCTTACCTACGGGATGGAAGCCGTGCTCCCAATCGAGCTAGAAATCCCCTCACTCCGTGTGCTGTTGGAGAGTCAGATCAATGAGGTCGAATGGCTCCAAAGTCGCCATGATGAATTGGCCCTGCTAGATGAGCGCCGATTGAAAGCAATGGAACATATCCGAGCTTACCAAGGGAGAATGGCCAGAGCCTTCGACAAGAAAGTAAAGCATCGGGAAATCAGGGAAGGTGACCTCGTTTTAAAAGAGAAGCCCCCAGTCCGTATCAACCCGCTTGGCAAATGGGAGCCTGTTTGGGTCGGACCATATGTTGTCCAGAAGATCTTCTCCGGAGGAGCCATGCAACTTGCAGACCTCGACCGAAATCCTTTTGTACACCCAGTGTATGGTGACAAGCTGCGCAGATACTACGCGTAAAACACTGAGTCAAAAAAAAAGAAACAAAAAAAAAGAAGAAAAAGAGTGCTAAAAGAGTAATACCCAACTAGGTTGAAAACCCGAAAAGGGCGGCCTAGGTAAAAAACAGGGTTGCACAAAAAAAAAAAAACAAAAAAAAAAAAAAAAAAAAAACAAAAAAAAAAAAAAAAAACAAAAAAAAAAAAAAAAAAAAACAACAACAAAATCGACCAGGTCGAACTACGGAGACCTGAGCCCTTTTGTCCGAAGGGAACGTAGGCAGCCGGAAACGGTTCGTCTAAAACACAAATAAAAGTCATACTCTGACATCAATACACTGATCAGACCATGAAAGCGTCTCGAAAAACTCTGAAGCAATTCAAATATTCATTACAAGTTAAAAACTTTTTGATGAGTCTAAGCCCGGTTCATTCCTACAACTGGCAACCTGCTAAAAGAAACTAAAATACATAATCAAACTAATGTGTCTGCTACGACAAGAAAGGGATACTCGAAAAACTCAGAATCACTCCAAGCCACTCGTACTGGCCTCTCCCCTCTTCTTCCCCCTTCGAGTCTTCTTCTTCTGAACAGGAAAAATGTCGGTCTTCCTCCTACCAAGCTCTGGTATAGGAACAGGGTCTATCAAACCAGCCTTTGTCAGGGCCTTAGTGGCCCTAGCATCATCTCTCATCTCCTGTAGCCTAGCTGGTAGCAAAGGAGTCCTCCTCTCCTGCCTCTTGATATAAGCCTCATAGCCAGTCACAACATCTCCGCTCCTGTCATGAGGGTTGGCCCTCGCCTCGGCCCTCCTCCTCTCCGAAACTGTCAGGTCCTCCGCACCCACAATGGCCTCACGCCGTCTCAAAATAGCCATCTGAGTCTCTCCCAAATGCCTCTCGTACTAATCCAGGTACCAAGTGGTCAGAAACACCGGTCTCGGACGCCTGAGGATAACCCGAGGAGGAAAGACATCATACCTCCATACTCGGGAAAGAAAGGAAAACACCGAAGGATCATCCATAGAAGCAGAAGCCACCACCCTGGTGGCTATATCATCAAAGTCCTCCAAAGGAACCTGCTCCAGGCCGAACTGTCTCAGAACCAAAGCCGGAATGTAGAAGCTGGACTGAGAAAGCCCCGGAAGCATGACCACATGAGACCCGTCCTGAAGTACTCTACGAGTCTCCACCCGCCAACAAGGCACTGACCATCTGATATCTTCTGTCCGGCGACCAGCCATCCAACGCTCCCATGAGCCCTGATCATCAAAATCTACAGCAACCCCTCTCCTGGCGAATGTCCAAGGCTTGATCATGTCAGAAGTTTCCCGAAGAACCCCCAGGCGTTCCATCAGCCACAGGGTCAAAAGAAACGGGCTGCCCCCGTGCATATACCGTCTCCCGGTAGCCAGCCTATCGAGAGCATGAAAAGTCTCCCCCAGGATCAAAGGTACAACATCTCTGCCCAAGCGACAATGAACAACAATATCCAGCAGAGACCGATGACAGATCCCAAAGGAATAAACCATGAACAAGGTACCAAACATGCAAAGTGCAAAGGCATCCCAATAGGCATCATCAATCAAGCCTAAGCTCCTAAATCTATCAGGAAGACCGGAAATGTCAAAGTAATCGGGACTACGGATCATACCTTGTGCTTCCTCCGGGGAAAGATGAAGGAGGTTGCACAATCTATCAACGAAAGAGGCCCCTCCGGGCAAAGGAACCGCAATCTCTTCCACCTCCGGACCACCAAGCAAAGCCCGGAATTCTTCAACGATCGGAACAACCTCATTGTAAGAAAAGCAAAAAACATGCCTTCTAGTGTCCCAAAATGAGGAAGAAGCTCTCAAAAGCTCATAATCCGGAACCAATTCCTTGAGAGACCACAAGCATCGTATCTTATACCTTTCTTCAAAGAACGACCTCCTCTCATGCATAATCTCCCGAGACCACTCTTTAAACTTGTTGAAGAATGACATTTGGGATTCTTGGGACAATTTTGATGGAGTTTTTCTAAGGTTTTCCATGGATTTTCTCTCTTTCTCCCCGAAAATGGCTGTTTGAACTGGTGGTTGAAGAAGGTATTTGAATTTGAAATAAAGTAAGACCAGATCTGAAGCAAAATTAAAGGACAGTGTCAGATTCCTGTCCTATCCGCGCGGATAGTATTGGTACCAAAAAAATTTTTTTTTGCAACAGTCCAAACTGCTGCACCACAAAGGAATATTTTGTCCCAGCCAAAGCCTGTCCAAACCAGTTCATACACCAAACATCTACACCCTTGCCAAAAAACCGAGGCTCATGCAACATTGCATTAAAAAAAAAATAATAAAATAACAATAATCCTAGATTATTACATTTCAAAAAAAAAAAGGCAAAAAAAAATAATATGCATGGAAATAAGATGTATCTGTCTGAAATAGGTACAATCACAATCTCAGATAATCAATCTCAAGAAATCAGTCAATCGGAGTCCTCGGTGGCCGACGCCTTCCCCCGATCCCTCTTGCGGCTCGGGCCCGCCTCCTCAGTAGCCATAAAGATCTCAGGCTCAGAATCATCATCCTCCTCTCCGGAAGAAGGCTCGTCAGGACCTACCGGCACGCTCTGATACGGCAAACCAAGATCCGCAAAGAAGTCATATCCGAAGGTGAATGCGTCGGACTCCTGGACGTGTGAAGAAGACCCACCGTGGTGCCAGACATGTCCCTGTCCATAAGGATCTCCGAGAATGACGTGGTCCGAAGGCAGCACCACGCGGGGATCTATGAGAGGAGAAAGAGGAGTCTCGGAAGAACGCTCAGAAGGCTCAGGGGAAGTCTCCCGCCTGACAGGCGCCGGCTGTGGTCGCCTCGCTCTAGCCTGAGGGGCTCCACAAGCCACCATCCTCCTGATGAATCTCTTAGCCCCGATCACCTGCTTCGTCAGCTTCTCCACGACCACCTCTGGAAACTGCACGGGAGCAAAAGCGTCAGAAATAGTTGAGGCGAAAAACGATGACAGGAAAGAAAGGAAAAGACAGAAGCAAAAAAAAGAGGTGGGAAGGAGAAGCCATACCTTCATACCCGGACGAGGCCGGAAAGCTCGTGGAAGCCGCTCAGGCTGAGGGATCTGCACCCTCAATCGGACCCCATCCTGGACATATGAAAAGTCCGTCCGAGGGTACCGTGGGATCCCTAATCCCTCTCTATCAAGAAACTGGGGCATCCTCAACCTCCTCAAGACAAATACCGGATACTGCTCAATCGCCACAAATGCCGAGAAGTGCTGGCCGCCTCGGTAATCACCCCAGGTCTCCGATCTCTCACTCGGATGCATCATGTCGGCGGGAGGCTCCACCGGTGTCATCAAAGGCGAATTCACGCCATGCTGGCGCGTCACTCTCTCCCCCAGATAATACACGTCGCAAGTCAAGCCCCTCAAAATCCTCCGCTGCACGGTCCATACCTTAGCGCCCCTCAGCTGCGCCACATCGAAACGATCCCAGGGATAGAATATCATCCCCTCATCCGTCTCGGCCCCCGTCAAAGGCAAAAAGTGCGATCCACCCGTATCCGAGGTCGTGCGCCCCCTGGAACCCTTCTTCTCCCGGACAAACTTGGACCAGGAACGCATGGCCGGATATGCCCCGACATACTCTGCCGGCTGTCGCCACATCGTGACGTGAAAGAACTCCAACGCCCATACCTGCAAAAGGTAAAGATCACATCAATTAAGTGCGAAAAAAGATATGTGCTTAAAGAAAAGAGGGAAAGCAAAAGGAAAGCTTATACCTCCAGAGGGAACTCGAAGCATGTCAAGGAACTGACAGCCTTCCGGCTATACCGATCTAGAGCGAAATAGAGCTCTGACAGCCCTGCCTCTCCCCAAGAGACCTCTCCGGCCATCCTCACATCCTCCAGGGACCGCAGCAAAGCAAAAACAGCCGTTCCCTCGGCATATCCAAAAAGCGTGCTCGAAAAAGCAAACCATAAAAAGGTCCTAGCAATCTGCTCAGCGCCTATCCTCTCATCCCCAGCCTCATAGCTCCCAATGCTCTCCACAATCTTTCCCTCGACCACAGCGTACTCCATACCCATCCCCTTCTTGGGAATAGGGGAAAATCCTAGAAGGGCCTGCAGATCCAGATCGCTGTAGCCGTCTCTCCACTCAATGTTGCGTCCATTAAAGGACAAGCCCGTGATCGCGGCGTAGTCGGAAGGCGTAACCGTCGCCTCACCCCAGAAGAAGTGGAATGTGTGGGTCACGTCCCACCAGTGCTGTGCCAAAGCGAAGATCAGACCCTTACTCTTGGGAAACTTGACCAACCCCCTCAAGCACTCGATGAACTCGTACAAGCCAGTCTCAATGACGATCTGTCTAGGACTCATCATCGCTCCTCTGCCCATATCTGGAAGCCGGTCCCATAGACCAATCACGGACTCCACTGATCCTCGAGTCTTCATCTTGTTCAGCTGCTCCGTCACGAAATTGTTTCCACCCTGCAATAAAAAAAAGAGAGGGAAACAAAAATGTCAAAAGTGTCAAAAATTTTGCATTCAAAAAAAAAAGAAAGAGCATACACATGCATCATAAAATTTTGAAGAAAATTCGGCAGCATAACAGCATGCAATGAACCTAGCCCCATTTTTCTTGCACAAAAGAAGGTAGTTTTCAGCAAATCCCAATCAACATTCATTCATACATGAAGAAAAAATTTATACAAGGAGTCAACGGAAGTAAAAACTCCGTCCCATTTTTCATGAAATAGCATACATAAACAATTTTTTCAAATCATTCATTCAATCAAAGGGAACGAAAAATCCGTCCCACTTTTCACAGAAAATCACATTCTCAAAAAAAAATAAAAAAATGCATTCATATCATTCATCATCCAATTACAAAAAAAAAAAAAAAAATCCTACAAGAGTGCAAACATGCATACATTCATGTCCGTCCCAAATTCAGACGAATTCCTTATCATTTCATATTTCAAAAAAAAAAAAAAAATGGCAAAATGCCCATTCTTTTGTGGGATTGACTCCTTCTTTAGCTTAACAACAAGAGTGGAGCTCAAATCACTTCCCCACTCTTCATGGACGACCAAAACAGCCCCAAGGCTGTTATTTTGAGTAGCCTTCAAGTCATTTGAACACTATAAATAGGCAAGGTGTGGAAACTTGAAGACATACCAATTACACACATCTTTCACACTCTTTGTACAAGAGACAAAACACATCTTTGGTTCCGTTTGCTCTTTCTCCCATACTTTGTCTTTCCACTCTCAAGTACTTTGGACTTGATTGTGTTTTGGGTAGAATAGGGTTTGTGTTTTGATCTATTCGTTTTCTACTTGTAATAGAGTTATGAAACTTTCGGCTTTGTAATCATTTATATAGTGAAGATAAAGTCTTGGCTTTTGAGCCACCCTCAAGTTATATAATTATATAACTTGAGAAAATTAAATCTTGTGTCTTTTAATTCCACTGCAAAACTCTTTTATAAGTTGTTTTATTTCGGAGTGTGTGTGTGCTATCCCAAGTGCTATCGTTGGTGCTGTTATCACCTTGGATATCACTTGTGATCCTGGCCGTGACAATTTCAATTGGTATCAGAGCCTATCACTTGACGATACTAAGTGTTTGGTCATGTTTGTCATGGCTTTGAATCTTGCTAATCCATCTCTAGGGATACTTTTTATTCTTTATGTATATGTAAAGACTCTCTTGTGTCTGTGCATCAAATTAATTGATGTCTGGGCATTAAAGTCTATTCCTAATGTTCTTCCAATAGAATTCTCATTGAGGTCAGCCCTAAATCTAACCAAGTTGGGTCTCAAACAACTAGAGTCTGTTCATACATGGTCGAGTTTGAGATATTATGCCAACAATTATGCTAACACCTTAAGAAAGGTTGGTAAAAAATTATGGGTGTACCTTAGTGACAATGAAGAAGAGGGAACCAACCAATCTGAAGATTCAGACCAAACGGCTATGCTTGTCACTGTTTGTGACTCGGATACTGAAAATGATATCTCGAGTGTTATCCTGTCTGGGATAACACCTGAGATAACATCCAACAGGTATAACAATTTCAGTTTTCTTAATGCTGTTTGTTTTATGGGTTCAACTAACATGGATGCAGGAAGCTCACGTGAAGATGAGCAAAAGGATGAGCTCATTGTTGGATTGAAGAACCTCTATGAGGAATTGCTTGTAGAATGGAAGAAGGAGAACAAAAAGGTGGTGTTCTTGACCAATGAAGTTCAGAAGTTGAAAGAAGGCATGACTAAGCTAGAGGTCCAACTTACCAAGAAGGATGCGGAGTTGGACAAAGTCAAGGCCAAACTAACTTTAGCCGAGGCCATATTCAAGAAGCTCAACACGAGGTCTTCCAAGTTGGATAAAATCCTTGGTGTGAGTAAACCTCCCAAGACAGGCATTGATTTTCAAGAGTCTTTAAAAGCAATCACTTCTACTTTGGCTAGTAAGGATGATAAAATGTGTTTTATTAAAAAACAAGTTAACAATGAACGTTTTTCTCCTAATGAAACCTCAGACAAAAAGAAAGTGTGCAAGTATTGTCACACCTCTGGACATATTAAGACAAGTTGTCGAACTCTTTTGAAAAAACAGTCCCATACCTCTGTGTTACCCGAGGTGTTACCCAACACTCGAGATAACACAGAAAGTCTGAAGGTTAAAAATCCAAGTAAGAAGTCAGGGAAATCTAAGCCTAATCTGAGGTGTGATGTCATTTATACTGCCTTGAAAATAAATGTGAAAGGTTCATGGTATTTTGATAGTGGTTGTTCACGCCATATGACGGGAACAAAAATGTTTTTAAAAGATTATGAACCAATTCAAAGTGGTAGTGTAACTTACGGTGGTGGTAGTAGGAGTAACATAATTGGTAAAGGAACACTTAATGTCTCTGGATTTCCTTCTTTAAAGAATGTCTTGCATGTAGATGGGCTTGTAGCTAATTTAATTAGTATTTGCCAACTTTGTGATGACAACTTAGAGGTAAAATTCAACAAAAATACTTGTGAAGTCTTTGATTGTACTAACAATTGTGTGATGACAGGAACTAGGTCTAGTAACAATTGTTATCTTGTTGAAGACAAACAGGTTTGCCATTTGACAAAAATTGATGACACACTTTTGTGGCATCAAAAATTGGGATATCTCCATTACAAAAATTTGGAGAAACTTTTTAGGTTTGATGCTATTAAAGAAATTCCCAAATTGATTTTTAAAGATAAATTTGTGTGTGGGGATTGCCTTAAATATAAGCAAACCTGTGTTACCCACAGTGTTGTCCAACACCAAGAGCAACACTTTGGAACAACACATTGTTTTCAACTTTTGCACATGGACTTAATGGGTCAAATTGAGGTAGATAGCCTGGGAGGTAAGAGGTATTCTTATATCATTGCGGATGATTTTTCTAGGTTTACTTGGATCTATTTTTTAAAAGAAAAATCTAAAACTTTTGATAAGTTTAAATTCTTACATTCAAAAATCAAAAATATGTTTTGCACACCTATTTTTCGTATAAGATCTAATCATGAAAAATAATTTTATAATGTTTCCTTTTCTACATTTTGTGAGAAAAAGGGAATTCACCATGAATTTTTGACCTCTAAAATGTTTCAACACAATTGTGTGGCTGAAAAGAAAAATAGGATCTTGCTAAAAATGACCCGTGTCATGATGTTTTCCAAAAGTGTTTCGAAAAGATTTTGGGCTGAAGCATTGATCACGGCTTGTCACATTTCTGATAGAGTTTTTCTAAGATCTGGTACAACAATGACACCCTATGAGACTTTGAATGGGAAGAAACCTAATGTTCATTACTTTCATGTTTTTGGGTGTGTTTGTTTTATATTGAATGATCGAAATCATTTAGGTAAATTTAACTCTAAGTGTGACAAGACCATTTTTCTTGGATATTCTCAGAATTGTCTTGCTTTTCGTGTGTATAATTTGAGATTGAGAATCGTTCAAGAGTATGTAAATATTTTATTTGATGATTTGGCTAGCATTGCAGGTGAATCAGTTGTAGACACTCCTATAATTTGGGTTGAACAACTTGAAGAAGTTGCTGAAGAAAGTGTTACCTCAAATGTTGATCCTTATGTTAAGTCTGATGTTGGACCAAGTGTTGTCATTGATACGACAACACTAGGGATAACACCAAAAATCTATCCAAGTGCAAAAAATGAAGATGATAAGAACTCCAATAGAGTTAATGATCCAGTGAGGAGGGATTCCCCTTTGAGAATTCAAAAGAATCATCCTTTAAGCCAAGTGATCGGGGATTTGAACGATGGGATACAAACACGACACAAGGAACCGGTAAATTACCGAGACATGGTAAAATATGTTAAGGTAAATCATTCTTGTTTTGTATCTAAACTTGAATCTGAAAGGGTTTTTAATGAATTAAAAAATGATTGTTTGATTCAAGTTTTTAACCACGAGAGATTTTCTAGTTTGAAAAAATCTCTTGGTTTTTGTTTCATTTAAAAACTCCTGGATTATTTTGTTGTATATTATGTTTCATTAATTTTTTATTATTTTCTTTTATTTAACAAAAAATCTATTTTTAATCTGGTTAGCTTAGTTCTAACTGTGACACATGCTGACCTTTTTGTTATGGTAGGTTATTACTTAGGTTATCATGTGTGATATCACTCCCCTTCATATGCTAAAAGTGACAAAGCCACTAATCTTTTCTTTCTGATAAATAAAAGGCAAAAGCAATTTGTTCATACTATTCTCTCGAGCTCGGGGCACGGTGTTCGCTGCAACGATGTACTCTTGCCAATGAGAATGTATGAGGTGATTTATGCTTAGTATTAGGGACATGGAGTTCGCTATTACAGTGTACCCTACTTGAAAGGCATAGATCACTTTATCTCTACACTTGAAATATAACTCGAGGCACGGAGCTCGTTACTACGATGTTTTCTTGTTTAAAGAAGTGTATTGATCCTTTATAACAAGCAATGTACTTAAAAATATATCTAGGCGTGTTATGCCTAGAGTGCATGAAAAATGCTCAGCTTGTTATGCCTGAAGTGCCTGAAAATGGCTAAGCTTGTTATGATTGAAATGCTTGAAAATGAAAATATTTATCAAGGAGATTTATATCACATGTGTTATCCTACGTGTTACCATCATTGTAACACATTAGTGTATGATTTATTAGTTTTTTATTTCTTATTTTTTGAAATATTATTGATTAAATTTTCAAAATCTAAAAGTCTTTTTAATTAAAAAGTTTACGACTTTGAAAACGTCTACAACAAGTTTCCTTTATTTTAGTTACAAATATTTTGTTTACTCATTTTTTTAATTTTCTTTTTATTTAAAAAAAAAACATAAAAAAAAACATAAAAATTTAAAGATAATGGCCGGATTTGTTGATTTGATTGGTATGTGAGTGTTTGTTTTCTAAAGCTAGAAAATAGGGGGAATGTGAGTGTTTAAGTTGAGTGAATATAAGGGTGAAATATGTCTTGTCAATTTAATTGAGTTTCCATACCCATTTCATAACTTCCCTAACTTAACTCCCTATTTTCTCTCTACCTTCCTCGTCCCATCTCTCTCTCTCTATACACGGTTATACTTTCCTCTTTCACCGTGTCTCTCTTCCTCTCAACCTTTCCTAAGTCTCCAACCATGGCTTCTCCATCCAAAACTTCTACTGCACCATTGAAGCAATCACCAGGTGTTGTCTCAAATGTTACCTATCCCATGGACACATCCTCTGTGTTGACTGAAATGGCTTCACCTAGAATGCCCATGTCCACTGTTGAACCTCCATTGGTTATCTCGATGGCTCAACCTATTCCAATGGTTGTTCCATCTTTACCACCCGTTCCTCCAATCAAGAAAACCAAAAGGAAAGTTACTTTCTCTTCCAAACCTACGACACAACTCACCAAGAAAAGAAGTTCAAGCTAATTTCTTCCCAAACAGGGGGAGATAGTGCTGGTCTAAGTGGTGATGTTGGTGGTGGTGTTGCTGGTGGTGGTGATGCTACTGCAGATGTTAATTAAGGTATTTGGTATTTGATTTGGAAAAACAAATTCTGTTTTGGAACAACTCGTATCTTGGTTTGTTTGTTCAGACTTTGATAATTTGGTGGTTGGTATTTGTTTTTGTTTAGACTCTATGTTGTATCTTTGAGTTTTATTACTAGTTATTTGAAAATTTTGTTTTTGTGAAAACTTGTTTTTATAATTAGTATTTTCGATAAAACATAAGTTTCGGTTAGTTCCTCTAATTAAGGGGGAGTTAATCTACATGGAGATGTTATGTTTTGACTCTATGCTCTGTATATTTGTTTATAGACTAACATTGCAGGAGAGCAGCACATTAGGTTTGAGAAGAAATATTCAACTAAGGGGGAAATTGTTAGTGTAAACTGCAGATGATATCGTAGATGATTTCCCAGATTCCAGATGATATCGCAGATAATTTCCTGTGATGGAATTTACATAGTTGTACATTTCTTATTTATTAATTAATGGACTAATGTGCTAATATAATCTATATAGTCTATGGTGTATGTCCATATTTCAGGTTGCAATATGATTGGAGAATGAGCTAGAAATATGGGGAATTTAGAAAAGAAAGATTTATGCATAAATAACATTTTATGCATAAACCGTTCAAGACCTTTTTTGAGTTAGCAAACATTAAAAACGTGGGAAGACTTATTCAAAGGATTTGTTGCTGATTCAAAGAGAGTACAAGGTTGAGAAGCTTGAGTGTACAAGGGAGTATTGCGTGGACTTGGAGATCAAGGAAGCGGTTGCTATTTTTGTGGATTGACTCCTTATTTAGCTCAACAACAAGAGTGGAGCTTAAACCACTTTCCCACTCTTCATGGACGACCAAAACAGCCCCAAGGCTGTTATTTTGAGTAGCCTTCAAGTCATTTGAAGACTATAAATAGGCAAGGTGTGGAAACTTGAAGACATACCAATTACACACATCTTTCACACTCCTTGCACAAGAGACAAAACACATCTTTGGTTCCGTTTGCTCTTTCTCCCATACTTTGTCTTTCCACTCTCAAGTACTTTGGACTTGATTGTGTTTTGGGTAGAATAGGGTTTGTGTTTTGATCTATTCGTTTTCTACCTGTAATAGAGTTAGGAAACTTTCGACTTTGTGATCATTTATATAGTGAAGATAAAGTCTTGGCTTTTGAGCCACCCTCAAGTTATATAATTATATAACTTGAGAAAATTAACTCTTGTGTCTTTTAATTTCGCTGCAAAACCCTTTTAAAAGTTGTTTTATTTCGGAGTGTGTGTGTGCTATCCCAAGTGCTATCGTTGGTGCTGTTATCACCTTATATATATAAATATATATAATATAATATATAAATTATATATATAATATATAAATTATATATATATATATATATACTATATACTCCCTCCGTCCCAATAAGAGCTTCCCTTTTTGCCATTTTGGGTGTCCCGCTAATAGCTTCCACTCTCCTTTTTTGGCAAAGAAATCTTTACTATTTCCTCCACTCATTCTCTCTCCTCATTATTTTAATACTCACAACACTATTATAATTTACTATTCCCTCCACTCATTCTCTCTCCTATTTTCAAATTACACTCACAACATCTTTACTTCCCTTCCATTTCCTTAATTTGCGTGATTTTTAAAAAAGTGGAAGTAATTGTTGGGACGGAGGGAGTATATTATATTATATATATTTTTATATAATGTATATATATATATATTATATATATAAATATATACTCCCTCCGTCCCACTCCAAGTGTCACTTTTTACCCAAAATGGCGTCCCGTTTGAAGCGTCACCTTTCCTAAAAAGGAAATGTTTTATTAATATTCTATTATCCCATCCACTATTTCCTCCACTAATTCTCTCTCCTCTACACTCACAACACTTTTTAAATTCACTATTTCCTCCACTAATTCTCTCTCATATTTTCAAATTACACTCACAACATTTTTTCTTCCCCCTTTTTTTCTTAATTTGTGTGTCACCCCTAAAAAGGTGACACTCTTGGTGGGACGGAGGGAGTATTATATATACTCCCTCCGTCCACTTAGTTAGTTCACAGTTACTGTTTACGCGGAGATTAAGGAAAAAAATAATGACATAAATGTTGTGAGTGTAAAAATAAAATAGGAGAGAGAATGAGTGGAGGGAATAGTAAATTATAATGGTGTTGTGAGTATTAAAATAATGTAGGAGAGAGAATGAGTGGAGAGAATAGTGATAAAAACTTTCCATTTTAAGTAAAAAAAATAAAGCTTGAAGTATGTATTTGGACGCCCAAAATAGAAAGTGTGAAGTAAGTAAGTGAACGGAGAAAGTATATTATATATATTTTTATATAATATATATATATATATTATTTATATATTATATATATATTTATATATATAATTTATATATTATATTATATTATATACTCCCTCCGTCCCAATAAGTGCTTCACCCTTTTGGATGGGCACGCAAATTATGGAAATGGAAGAGAAAAAATAATGTTGTGAGTGTAATTTGAAAATAGGAGAGAGAATGAGTGGAGGGAATAGTAAATTATAATGGTGTTATGTGTATTAAAATAATATAGGAGAGAGAATGAGTGGAGGAAATAGTAAAAATTCTTTGCCAAAAAAAAGGTGAAATTTCTAACGGAACGTATTTTTAGATAATTAGTGAAGCTTTTATTGAAATTGAGGGAGTATATATATTTAAAAAAAAAACAAATTGACTTAATTATTTCACCTCTAGCTCTAAATAAATAAGTATTTAGAAAGATAAATAAGAGGAAGAAACAAAAGACAAACGCCACCTTTGTTAGAAATGACGCTACAAGAGGCGGAGCGGGCGAAATGACGCTACAAGAGGCGGAGCGGGCGATTTCATGGAAAATTTGGTGAGAGAGAAAAGAGCTCAAGGAGCCGTGTCCCCTCTCTTTAGCGTTGTCTCTCAGCAAAGCCCTTCGAATTCAGTCGGTGAACATGTCCGGCGTTATCAACCAAGATGAAGACAAGAAGCCGGCCGATCAAAGCGGCGGAGGAGATCACATCATTTTGAAAGTCAACTTATTCAGGGGACAGGTCTCTCTCATTTTTCTCTCTTCTCCTCATTTTGTTTTGTTTTTAATTTCACTTTTTTTTGTGTGCTTGATTCCACTTTTCTAGATGAAAATTCGTTATGTAGTTCCGATGGTTACTGAATGCATTGATTTTTGTTTGTGGGTTGTGGTAGCTAGGGTTTAATTATGTGACATAATTACATATTGTGTTTTCCTTAATTTTGTTTAATTATTATCGGTGTCCGGTTATTGTGATTTGTGAGATGCTTTGTTTATGTATCTCCGAAGTCTGTGTGATCAGCAGGAAATGTGAGATGTGAACTTGATTGTTTGCACTCCTGTACTACTTGATAGTATTTGAATACGTCTATCTGATTGTTCACGTTTGTAACGTAGATTTATTTGAAGAAACTGTGCTCATTTTTTTTTTTTAATGATGCATCTCTCAGTGATTGCTAGCCTTTTGCTGTTGCAATGTCCTGGTTAAATGCAAATTTTCGTTGATTGGTTTGTTAAGCATTTCAGATGAGCCGTACTTATTTGTGTTACAAGTGGCATCACCTTTGAAATTTGTCAGTTTCATGATCTGTTCGATTAATTGGATTTAATATATTCGCTGCCGTAAGTAATTGATGTGAATTATCTTATTTTGTTTTTTGCTATTGGTGTAGTGGGCCTCTGAAATTTGGTACTTAAACTCCCTTTTGGAATTAACATGGGTTTTGAGAATGTAGTTATTAGCATAGAAGCTCATTTTTAAGGAAATGTTCCATCCAATTTGAGACATAGATATTCATTTATTCATGATGTTGATATCAGTAGTTTAAGTTTCATTGACGTAAATACATGATGACTACCGTTTTAGTGATGGTGTATGTACGATCGTTTCTAGTCTGTTCAAAATTGCAAATGTCTTGGGCAAATCACCAGTAATCAAATTCTTCAACAGAGTGGTGGCCTAAATTTGTTCTTTTGCGTTCAACGCTTTTTCACTTAGACCTTGTGTTTCACTTATTAAAATTTTGAATCATATTGCATCTCTTAGTGGAGGGCATTTATAATGATTTTCAACTTTGGTTGAAACTGTTCAAAACGGATCCTACATGCCAGAGATGCAAGATAAATGTACATAATCTTGTTGAATTCTAAAAGGATCCTCAAGATAAAAGGTACATAATACTTCTACATTATGATAGCTTGAAGAATCGCTATGAAATATAGTACTTTTTTGTTTGTATAGTACATGACACCTTGATTAATCATTAGAGTGATAATTGCTCATTTGTGGCGACTAATTGACTTAAGCTGCAGCCTGTAAGTCTTCTATTAATCGTTGGTAGAAATGGTTTGCTTTCGAACTTAAATTTTTTGGATTACATCACATTTGTTTGGAATTGGTAATGTATCTGATATCTGAGTTTTGCTATGCAGTACTTGTACTCAAAGTCTATATTCATTTTTACTGAGTCCCCTCACTTAGTTGTGCTTCTAGAGAATGCGTCCAGTGTACGTTATTGGCAAGCCGCAAGAGTCCCTCCCTAGACGAGTTAATTCCACTGCCCACCTCTGAGGTTTGTCCTAATTCTAGTGCTCACCTTATTCAGTAATAACTGAAAGTAGAAATTGTGAAGGAAATGATGGGCACAGAATACTGACCAAACCTAGGTTGGTAGTGAAGAAATTAACTCCTCCCTAGACATAACTTGGCTTAATCTCAAATTGTATTCACCTATGTAAAATTACCCCGTTGCATCGGAACGGGGTAGTTTCAATATGTAATTTGTTAAGTTTGATTTTACCTCATGAAAAATCTGTTGATCACAATTGCAATTTTAGTGACTGCTCCCCGCTTTCCCAACCTGGTGGTATTGCCATTTGTGGCTCTTATTCTGTTATTCAAGAATACTTAAGGGTTGTGACTTGTGATTAATAAAAGAGTGGTTTCGACTTTCGAGTAAGTCGGCTTCGGAGAAAAAGTCAATGATTGAGACGACAACAACAACAAAGCCTTAGTCCCAAAATAATTGGGGTCGGCTAACATGAATCCTCATATGTCATCGTGAAAGAAAAATGTAAGAAAAAAATAAGTCAATGATTGAGAAATTAAAAAAAGTGGGATTCTATGGGACAATTACTCGTTGTAATAAAAGGCTGTCTCCTTGGCAATAGCTCATGGATTCTGATTTCTCCATTCTCTCTTTTACTCCTCTTCATTAACTGTTTCTTTTGTCCTTTTCGATTTAGGTTCTTGTTTTAGTGTTTTTGCTTTTGCATCTGTCATGCTATATGTGGTCAGTGATTTATGCAACATTTGTGCTTAGTGAATGAAGACTTCTTTTTATTTATATATTTATTTCATTGTTCTATCTCATTCTTCAGTATCCTCTTTTCTTTTTCTCCCTGGTTGAACATGTTTCAAATCATATTTAATGAGAACTTAACCTTAACTTGCGTATATTGAGCACTATCTTAAGACCCATTTTTATATATCCTAAAATACAAGCTCTTTGTTGGGTACAATAGTGGTTGGGGCCTTCCTTTTGACTAATGATCCTGCGACTTTTTTTTTTTGAACAAAAATGATCCTGCGTTTTTAGATAGGGGCCTTGTCATATCCATTCAACTTTTGGAAGCAGAGCTTCTGAAATTACTTTCATTATCACGGCCATGAGAAGAACATTTCACTGTGTTTACTATTGTCCTCGTATATCTCAACAAAACCAAGCTCGAGCTTGATCAGTTCATTTAAAAATCCTAGATAATATATACTCCTTTGTCCTGAAATGATCTTCCCTTTTTTTGTTGTTATTACGAAGGTATTTTGAGCAATAAACTTAGTTTAATTTAATTATTCTAATGAAAATTTTAAACTTATTATTAATACACATTTATAAATTCTATCGATAACAAATAATAGATGCATTAGGATGATTGATTTAACCTAAAATTATTGGTTAAATTACCTTCATATTAACAATAAAAAAGTAAGTAGATCATTTTGGGATGGAGGGAATAACATCTTTGCTTTGTAATATCTAAGACAGTGTTTGGGAATAGTCATATTTACTTTTCTTAAATTGTGTGAAACTAGGAGATACTGGTTTATTTTCTAGTTTTCAGGTTTTATTGTGTAATTCTCCTGGTTCGAATTTCTCTAGATTTTTAGATGGGTTATCGTTTTATTGAAAGCATACTCTATTTGTTGTTCTTCTTTATTGAATTTTGACATCTCTACTTTGAATTATCATTCTCCGTTGTTTCAATATGGAAGTGAGATAGCCATTTACTTAATACTGCCATGCTTATGCAGGATGGAAACGAGGTGTTTTTTAGGATGAAGCGGAACACACAACTGAAGAAGCTAATGTATGCTTACTGTGACCGATCACCTGTGGAGATTGGCGCATTCATGTTCGATGGTCGTCGTCTCCGTGGGGAGCAGACACCCGATGAGGTACTCTCACTCGACCTCCTTTTTCATATTGATTGCTTAAAAACAAGCCAATTATGAAACCCCCCTTATTTAATTACTCCCTCCCTCTCGAAATGATCTTCCCACATTTTTATGTTGTTTGTTTGAATGAACTTTGAGTAATTATTAAAGTTGATTTAATTATCCTAATGAAAATCTAAAATTTATTATTTATACATCATAATAAACACTGTCAATAACAATTGTAGATTTTTCTTAGGGTAACTAAAATAGGGTCATTGCCCCATAAGTTCCTTTTTTTTTAAAAAAAATCTATGCTCAATAAGTTTCTTTTAAATGAGTGTATCAATTTTTTGTCATTTTGGACGAAAATAACCCCCCCCCCAAAAAAAAAATGTTGTATTATATTTTCAAAAAAAAATAAAAATAAAAAAATTAAAGAATTTAAAAAAATTAATAAAAAAAAAATTAAAAAAAAAAATACAAAAAAAAAAAAATCAGAATGTTGTATTATATTTCCAGAATGTTGTATTATATTCAGAATGTTGTATTATATTTTCAGAATGTTGTATTATATTTTCAAAAAAAAAAAAATTTTTTAAAAAATTTAAAAATCAGAATGTTGTATTATATTTTCAGAATGTTGTATTATATTCAGAATGTTGTATTATATTTTCAGAGTGTTGTATTATATTTTCAAAACAAAATAAAAAAAATAAAATTAAAAAATAAATAAATCAGAATGTTGTATTATATTTTCAGAATGTTGTATTATATATTCAGAATGTTGTGAGGGCAAAATTGGAAGTTCACTTGTAAAAAGAACTTTCCGGTCATTTTAATACAATGAGGAACTTAGTGGGAAGTGATTTGTTCCAAAAGGAACTTATGGGGCAAATTCCCACTAAAATAACCTATAATTATTGGTCAAAGTTCATTAAAAAAAAACAACAAAAAAAGTGGGAAGACAATTCCGGGACGGAGGGAGTGCCATTATTAGATGCCATATGAGCCTACTGACCATGAAGCTTTGTTGGTACAGCTGGAAATGGAGGACGGGGATGAGATTCTTGCTATGCTGCCAATATTGTCAGGCAAGTGATGAACACATTATGGTGTGTTATGAAAAAGAATGTCCTCGTTTTATCGAGAAAACATTTGGTGCTTCTAGACAAATGCCTTAATAGTTTATCTTGTGTTTCTAGTGTATATCTTGCTCATTCGTGGGTGTTGGATTTTATTTCTTGTGTATCTTTTGATTGGATTATCTTTTTCCTTTTGGGATTTCAGAGTGACCCTTGTTTTAAGCCCTAATTTTTATTGAGTTCCGGTAGCTAAATGGATTTGTGTTGGCGCTATTGATATAACTCAATTGTCTGTCGCTGGTATGTTCACATTTGCTTATCAATTTGATGACCATTTTTGCTTACTCTAGTATACTTTATTGCCATTAATGCAAAAATACATGAAAAATATTATTTTTGCAATAAGGTTGTAGCACTTGTTATGATGCGAATTGGATTGCTAATTACTGAAAAAAATAGTTTCCTCTGAATTTAGCATCAATGGAACATAATAAAACTGATATGATGTTACGCTGTTATAGAATATGCCAAATACCTTTATACTCCACCCGTCCTAAAATGATCCTTGTTCTAAGCTATTCAATGCTAGTAAGATCGATCCCTTAGGTCGGTCGTTGTGTTTTTTGCTGCTGATTCTGGATTAGGGCTTGAGTTTCTTGACTTCAAAGTAGGAAATTATTGAAAGAATGGTATATTTCTTGATTTTTTTGCCTTTTACTTTTCGTATACTATTTCTTTATGTAATAATAATTGGAGAAATGCAGGGCCCCCGAGTAGCCTGGGCGTTTGTCTTGCCATCATGATCAACCTTCCTGGAGTCGCGGTCGCTGATCCATTGTACTTGTTTGGGGCACATTTGTTTAAAAAGGATGAAAAGCGGGAGATGTTTGTTGAACTACCTAATGAGGCACGTCTTGCATGGTTGAAGGCCGAACAATCTGTTTTCAACTGCTGAGTTGAACAATCTTTTTTACATGTCTTCTTGATATGGTTGGACAAGGATTATAATTTTCTTTATTGTCTTGGCGAACATTTTGTAGTTAATGTGTGTTTAAAAAAGGTACTTTTCTCTATTTTGAGGCACCGACCATTCGGATCAATTTGCATCAGTATACGTTACAGTTAGTTATCCACTCCCTGAACTACATTTGTTTTATCATCGAATGGCTCGTGTGATTGTTTGACATGATGAGCTTTTTGATTTATGCCTCCGTTCCTATACAAATTTTCAAATTTCACTTTGAGATATGAAAACCGTTAATGATTTAACCATATTGCACCATGAATATGAGTTTGAGTTAAAATACAGTTTCGCCTACTTGTTACCCCATTAATATATACTCCCTCCGTCCCACGTGAATAGACACTTATTTCCTTTTTGGGACGTCCCACGTGAATAGACACTGCCCAAAATGGAAAAGAATTTATTATTTTATATTCATCCCACCCCACCCACTCATTCTCTCTCTTCATTTCCTACCACACAATTTATTCAACCTACTCCACTCATTCTCTCTCTTCATTTCCTACCACACATTTTCATTATTATATTCATTTTCCTTAGTTATTGTGCCAAGATTTTTGGTGTCTATTCACGTGGGACGGAGGGAGTATATATTTATATATATATAAATTAGCTTAAGAAAAATTAATTTCAATGAGTGATATGTATATAAAATAAAGGTATATTTGTTTTGGACAAATTTCAACAAGTAAATTTGCCTTTGATGTACTTTGGGCACAAATGGAATATAGTTTCTCTATCAAGATGGACACGATTATGTAACGAGGAAAGCCCTTGAACAATCGTTCACCGACACAAAACCTCGGAAGGTTTTAGAAAAAACCTACCTCAACCAATATTGTTTTATTGAAGTTTGAGTTTTGGATACAAAGTGCAGAGTAATAGTGTGTGAGAGTGATAGCTAGGAGTGTGTGTGTATACACGTGTTGCCTCTTTCTCTTTAAATACTAAGAAAAGATAACGAAAATAACAAAAATCAAAACTATCCCTAATATTTCGCCTTGAATTGCGGTCAGAAAGTTAATGCGGATCATGATGGACGTTATAGAGTAACGGATGTGGACTTGGTCTTCACACGAAGTCGTGGTTGAGTTGAATCAGCGTAGACTAGGTCTTATTTTATGCATAACGTTGTCCCTGAAAAGTAGGAAGAAAATAACAAACTGCTGCAAGACGTTAGTTCAAGGGGTAATTTCAAGATGTAAGACGTAAGGCGTAATTCAAGACGTCAAGTGACATGTTGATCCAAGATGTCAAGTCAAGATGTCAAGTGACATGTTGCGTCAAGATGTCAAGTCAACATGGTGAGTCAAGATGCAAGACTTAGTGGAAGGTGTCAATCCAGGGTGATCAAGAGCGTTAATCCAATCCAAGGTGTTAATCCAAGACGATCCAAGCTGTTGTCATGCAACTGAAATTTTCACCCCAAACAATTGCCCCCAAAATTTTTGAATTTGAGTGAAATACGAAAAGTCAAATATTCTACAGTAGCTGCATTTCACTTCTACATTGAATATTGTCGTTGATGCTGAAGAGGTGAGCTCTAAAGCTCAGGATGTCACAATAGCAAGACTTCTGCAGTTGTGGCAGCGACAGCACGAAATTCAGCTTCCGTGAGCGGGCAAGAGCTCGTTGCTTCTTAGAACTCCAAGCTATAAGATTGTGACCTAGATAAACAACAAACCCGGTAGTAGAGATATAATCGTCCTTGTCACCTGCCCAATCGGCATCACAAAAGGCATGTAGAGAAGAAGTGGTTTGTTTAAACAGTTGAATACCCATGTGTAATGAGCCATGAAGATAGCGAAGGAGTCTCTTTAGAGCTGTCCAGTGGTTCTCTTGAGGATGATGAAGGAATTGTGCAAGTTTATTCACCGGAAAGGCTATGTCCAGTCGAGTGAGAGAGATATTGAAGACTGCCAATGATAGCACAAAATTCAGAAGGGTTGCAAATGGGTGTGCGAAGAGTGGCAGAGAGAGTGGGATAGGTTGCCATATGGGTTGGAGATGGTTTGGAATGAACCATGTTGTATTTTTCTAAGATGTCAGTGATATATTTGGACTGAGAGAGGAGGATGCCATTTGCGTTGGGTGTAACCTCAATGTCTAAGAAGTAAGAGAGAGGACCAAGGTCATTGAGAGAGAAACGTGATGCAAGACTAGTGATGAATGTGTCAAGATAGGAGTCAGACGAACCAGTGACAATGATGTCGTCTACGTAAACAAGAAGAAGAAGGCGATTGAAGCCTTTGGAATATGAGAATAGAGAGGGGTCTGCTAGAGAGGGTATGAAGCCGAACGAGATAAGAAAACTCTTTAGTTCCGTGTACCAAGCACGTGGTGCTTGTCTGAGACCATAAATAGCATTTGAAAGACGACAGATATGGGAGGGAGTAGATGAAAACCTGGGGGTTGAGACATGAAGACAGTTTCAGAGAGGTTACCTTGAAGGAAGGCATTGTTGATTTCAAGTTGACGAAGAGGCCAACCTTGACTAATAGCTAAGGATAGAATGAGACGAATTGTCACAGGTTTCACAACTGGGCTGAATGTGTCAGAGTAATCAAGGCCGGGGCGTTGGTGAAACCCCTTTGCAACAAGTCGTGCTTTATATTTCTGGATGGAGTTTTCGGGGTTGTACTTTATCCGAAAAACCCATTTGCATCCAACTATGTTAGGTGCTTCATGGGATGTAACTAATGACCAAGTATTGTTGTGTATGAGAGCATTGTATTCATCAAGCATATCAGCGTGCCAGTGAGGAGAAGACAAGGCTTGTTTGGTGGATGTGGGAAGGGAGTTGGGAGAGGGTAGAGTGACTAGGTGGGCATATTTGGGAGTTGGTTTTCTAATGTTGTTTGAGAGGCGGGTTGTGATGGTTCGGTTGGGGTGAGGGGTGTTGGATGGAATGATAACAGGAGTTGGAGTATGTGTGCTAGAAGTGGTAGTAGGAAGAGGAGGTGGGATGTGAGTTGTGTTTGGAGCAGGCGTGGGGGGTGGGGTGGTAGTTATAGTAGCAGTTTGATTAGGAAGGGGAGCGGAGTAAGGTTGTAAGATAGAAATGGAGATGGTGCACCATTTAGAAGGGTAAATATGGGGGGATGTAGGAGGTATGGTTGTGAAGGAAGGGTAGGGAAATTCTGTTTCGACAAATTTTACATGTCGAGAGGTGTAAAGACGATTTGTGGTTGGGTCAAGGCAGTGGTATCCACTTTGAGATGGTGAGTAGCCAAGGAAGATGCAAGGGGCGGATTTAGGTGCAAGTTTGTGAGGAGGATAGGGTCTAAGCCAAGGGTAGTAAAGACAACCAAAGCTGCGAAGTTTGGTGTAATTAGGTGATGTTTTGAATAGTGAATGAATTAAGGTACTATAAAAGAGGGGTTAGGGGAGGAAAATTAACTCACCCGGTGGAGCTTTGGATTTTCTTTTACCGGATTTCTGCGAAGAATTCAAAATCAGAAACAAAACAAAATGAAATTAAACCAATAGATATCAAAATAGAGATAATGGTACTGATCCTGAAGGAGAAGTAGTTGCTACAGCTCCTGTGATTAGAGAAATTGGGAAATTAGGGTTGGGAGAAAGGAAATTATTCAGAAATTAACCCTAAAGACAGAGGTAAAGAGTGAAAATTCGAACGAAAATATGACCTCTGCTCGGCTTCCATGTCCTTGTTGCTGGATGCTTCACTCTCGCCATCGCTCAATTTGACTCTCAGGATGCGGCGAAAACGATGTAGCCATGGCAGAAGAGAGAGAAAGAGAGAGAGAGAGAGGAAGAATCGTCCGGAGTAGACATGGAGAGAGAGAGAGCGAGAGAGAGAGAGAGAGAGAGAGAGTCACCTTGTACCTTGAAATCGCAAGAATCAGCGCTGGAGGGAGAAACGGCACCGGAGGAAGGAACGCCGCTGGAAGGTGAATCGCCGCTGGAGGGTGGAAACGAGAGTGAGTGAGTTTGGAAAAGAAAAGACTTTAGAATTACAGTCGTGGAATGTGATTAAGAAAAGAAAAGAAAAAGTTTTCTAATGGTTTAATCGAATATTTTTATTTTTATTTCATATAACGCGATGACAAGCAATCGCCTTTAAAAATAAATTAAAAATCCAATTTTTAAATTGTTTAATTTAATATTTTTATAAAACGCGATTGCTAAAGTCATCGCCTTTGATAAAAATTAAAATTTCACATTCCCGCGCCCGGACTACGTTGTTGGCGCCTAAGGAAAATCAAATATGTGTGATGGCATCCGTGACTGCTTAGCCATCACGTTAGGCTAATGTGACTGCACTAAATGTAGTCACAAAGGTCGTCTCCTTATATGCTCAAACGCGACTGCTTTTTTTGCCATTGCCAAAAGTAATCGGGAAAAACCAGTTTTCTTATAGTGTTATGTATATTTATCAAGTATACACATTTTGCAATTTATGTTCTAACACTTAACTGTCATGGACTGAAAAATGAGAAAAATGTTTTTTGTGAGATCCCTAATATTATCAAACATCGAAAAATAAGAAAAATATTTTTCAAACAATTACCACACATCATAATCAGAAAATGAAAAATAAATAAATTTGTAAGTTATTTTTTGTGAAATAGCCTAATTTTAGACTAGGGTTAAATTCAATGTTTGTCCATACATAATTGACCCTTCATCTTTATAAAAATTGTCTCTTTTTATTTATAGTAATTAGGTTGGTTGGTCTTTGATTATAAATTATATCAGTTTAATTATCATATTGTTTTTAAAAAAATCTTAGTAACCATACAAATATATTGTGCATTGATAATAAATTTTAAAATTTCAAAAAAAAATATATATTTTTAACTTTTTGATTAACTCAAATTGACAATATGAGCATTTACCAAAAAATACTTTTGAAGATGGATATTACAAAAAAATCACACAAATTGGATATTACAAAAAACTCTTTAAATATTACAAAAAACTATTTTTCTTTTTTGCGTTTATCTGTCAAACAACTAAATGCTTTTATCAGTAAAACTGATAAATGCATTTATTTATCAGTTGTTTAATCAAAAAATTAAGCACAAAATACTCTTTAAAAAACTGATAAATGAATTTATCAATTATAAATAACTGATAAATGCATTTATCAGTTATTTTAATCAAAAAATCAAGCACAAAATACTCTTTAAGAACTTGATAAATGAATTTATCAGTTATAAACAACTGATAAATACATTTATCAGTTTTTTTAACTGAAAAAGCAAAAAAATAATTAAAAAGAAAATAGATTTTATTAATATCACATTTTACATTTTTTTTATAAATAACATATTTTTAAGATAATTTTTGGTAAAAACTCTTTTAAATGAAAATAACGATCAAAGTGAAATTATTTTCATCCGATGCGGAAGGAGTATTTGATGCTAACTACTTGGCATCCGGTAACCAACATTATTTGCGCGCAATTGGAAAAATTGTTTGATCAAGGCCGTTGGATCTCCATCAGAACTCAATCCAACCGTCATTTATATATGGAGTACTTAACCTAACCAACATTGACTTGGTAGAAATGACGCTACAAGAGGCGGAGCGGGCGATTCCATTGAAAAGTTGGTGAGAGAGAAAAGAGCTCAAGGAGCCGTGTCCCTCTCTTTAGCGTTGTCTCTCAGCAAAGCCCTTCGAAGTCAGTCGGTGAAGATGTCCGGCGTTATCAACCAAGATGAAGACAAGAAGCCGGCCGATCAAAGCGGCGGAGGAGCTCACATCAATTTGAAAGTCAAGGGACAGGTCTCTCTCATTTTTCTCTCTTCTCCTCATTTTGTTTTGTTTTTAATTTCACTTTTTTTTGTGTGCTTGATTCCACTTTTCTAGATGAACATTCATTATGTAGTTCCGATGGTTACTGAATGCGTTGATTTTTGTTTGTGGATTGTGGAAGCTAGGGTTTATTTGACATAATTACATATTGTGTTTTCCTTAATTTTGTTTAATTATTATCGGTGTCCGGTTATTGTGGTTTGTGAGATGCTTTGTTTATGTATCGCCGAAGTCTGTGTGATCAGCAGGAAATGTGAGATGTGAACTTGATTGTTTGCACTCCTGTACTACTTGATAGTATTTGAATACGTCTAATCTGATTGTTCACGTTTGTAACGTAGATATATTTGAAGAAACTGTGCTCATTTGGTCTTTTTTTTTTCTAATGATGCTTCTCTCAGTGTTTGCTAGCCTTTTGCTGTTGCAATGTCCTGGTTAAATGCAAATTTTCGTTGATTGGTTTGTTAAGCATTTCAGATGAGCTGTACTTATTTGTGTTACAAGTGGCATCGCCTTTGAAATTTGTCAGTTTCATGTTCTGTTCGATCAATTGGATTTAGTATATTCGCTGCCGTAAGTAATTGATGTGAATTATCTTATTTTGTTTTTTGTTATTGGTGTAGTGCGCCTCTGAAATTTGGTACTTAAACTCCCTTTTGGAATTAACATGGGTTTTGAGAATGTAGTTATTAGCATAGAAACTCATTCTATGTAAATCATTTTTAAGTAAATGTTCCATCCAATTTGAGAAACAGATATTCATTTATTCATGATGTTGATATCAGTAGTTTAAGTTTCATTGACGTAAATACATGATGACTACCGTTTTAGTGATGGTGTATGTACGATGTTATAAAACAAATTCAAGGTCCACCTTGAAGTCACTCGTTTCTAGTCTGTTCAAAATTGCAAATGTCTTGGGCAAATCACCAGTAATCATATTCTTCAACAAAGCGATGGCCTAAATTTGTTCTTTTGCGTTCAACGTTTTTTCACTTGGACCTTGTGTGTCACTTATTAAAATTATGAATCCTATTGCATCTCTTAGTGGAGGGCATTTATAATGATTTTCAACTTTGGTAGAAACTGTTCAAAACGGATCCTACATGCCCAGAGATGCAAGATAAATGTGCATAATCTTGTTGAATTCTAAAAGGATCCTCAAGATAAATGTACATAATACTTCTACATTAGGATAGTTTGAAGAATAGCTATGAAATATAGTACTTTTCTGTTTGTATAGTACATGACACCTTGATTAATCATTAGAGCGATTATTGCTCATTAGTGGCGACTAATTGACTTAAGCTGCAGCCTGTAATTCTTCTATTAATCGTTGGTAGAAATGGTTTGCTTTCGAACTTAAACTTTTTGGATTACATCACATTTGTTTGGAATTGGTAATGTATCTGATATCTGAGTTTCGCTATGCAGTACTTGTACTCAAAGTCTATATTCATTTTTACTGAGTCCCCTCACTTAGTTGTGCTTCTAGAGAATGCGTCCAGTGTACGTTATTGGCAAGCCGCAAGAGTCCCTCCCTAGACGAGTTAATTCCACTGCCCACCTCTGAGGTTTGTCCTAATTCTAGTGCTCACCTTATTCAGTAATAACTGAAAGTAGAAATTGTGAAGGAAAATGCCGGGCACAGAATACTGACCAAACCTAGGTTGGTAGTGAAATTAACTCCTCCCTAGACATAACTTGGCTTAATCTCAATTTGTATTCACATATGTAAAATTACCCCGTTGCATCGGAACGGGGTAGTTTCAATGTGTAATTTGTCAAGTTTGATTTTACCTCATGAAAAATCTTTGATCACAATTGCAATTTTAGTGACTGCTCCCCGCTCTCCCAACATGTTGGTATTGCCATTTGTGGCTCTTATTCATGAATACTTAAGGGTTGTGACTTGTGATTAATAAAAGAGTGGTTTCGACTGAGTAAGTCGGCTTCGGAGAAAAAGTCAATGATTGAGACGACAACAACAACAAAGCCTTAGTCCCAAAATAATTGGGGTCGGCTAACATGAATCCTCATATGTCATCGTGAAAGTAAAATGTAAGAAAAAAATAAGTCATTGATTGAGAAATTAAAAAAAGTGGGATTATATGGGACAGTTATTCGTTGTAATAACAGGCTGTCTCCTTGGCAATAGCTCATGGATTCTGATTTCTCCATTCTCTCTTTCACTCCCCTTCATTAACCGTTTCTTTTGTCCTTTTCGATTTAGGTTCTTGTTTTAGTGTTTTTGCTTTTGCATCTATCGTGCTATATGTGGTCAGTGATTTATGCAACATTTGTGCTTAGTGAATGAAGACTTCTTTTTATTTATATATTTATTTCATTGTTCTATCTCATTCTTCAGTATCCTCTTTTCTTTTTCTCCCTGGTTGAACATGTTTCAAATCATATTTAATGAGAACTTAACCTTAACTTGCGTATATTGAGCACTATCTTAAGACCCATTTTTATATATCCTAAAATATCAAGCTCTTTGTTGGGTACAATAGTGGTTGGGGCCTTCCTTTTTGACTAATGATCCTGCAACTTCTTTTTTTTGAACAAAAACGATCCTGCGATTTTAGATTGGGGCCTTGTCATATCCATTCAACTTTTGGAAGCAGAGCTTCTGAAATTACTTTCATTATCACGGCCATGAGAAGAACATTTCACTGTGTTTACTATTGTCCTCATATATCTCAACGAAACCAAGCTCGAGCTTGCTCAGTTCATTTAAAAATCCTAGATAATATATACTCCTTTGTCCTGAAATGATCTTCCCGTTTTTTGTTGTTAATACAAAGGTATTTTGAGCAATAAATTTGGGTTAATTTAATTATTCTAATGAAAATTTTAAACTTGTTATTAATACACATTTATAAATTCTATCGATAACAAATAATATATGTTCATTAGGATGATTGATTTAACCTAAAATTATTGGTTACATTACCTTCATATTAACAATAAAAAAGTAAGTAGATCATTTTGGGATGGAGGGAATAACATCTTTGCTTTGTAATATCTAAGACAGTGTTTGGGAATAGTCATATTTACTTTTCTTAAATTGTGTGGAAACTAGGAGATACTGGTTTATTTTCTAGTTTTCAGGTTTTATTGTGTAATTCTCCTGGTTCGAATTTCTCTAGATTTTTAGATGGGTTATCTTTTTATTGAAAGCATACTCTATTTGTTGTTTCTTCTTTATTGAATTTTGACATCTCAACTTTGAATTATCATTCTCCGTTGTTTCAATATGGAAGTGAGATAGCCATTTGCTTAATACTGCCATGCTTATGCAGGATGGAAACGAGGTGTTTTTTAGGATCAAGCGGAGCACACAACTGAAGAAGCTAATGAATGCTTACTGTGACCGACAATCTGTGGAGATTAACTCTATCGCATTCTTGTTCGATGGTCGTCGTCTCCGTGGGGAGCAGACACCCGATGAGGTACTCTCACTCGACCTCCTTTTTCATATTGATTGCTTAAAAACGGTTAGAATAGGTATATATTCGGTCCATGTATGTAGTTATATTTGATTATGTTTCCTTATATTTAGAATATTGTATAGATCAATTAGTAGCAATATTATAGGGATGTATATCCCGTGACTTTAGGGATTAGTTTGTTTAGGAATTCTTTGTATATATATTTGATAAGAATGAATAGAAAGATACGAAGTATAATTCTTTCATGGTATCAGCCTAGGTTTCGATATCTCTCGCTTCCGCATCGTTATACATCGTCTTTTCTTTTGCTGTGTGTCTGCATCTTCTTCTCTAGGCAGTCACTATGTCCTCGTCCAAACAAGGTTTTCACCCAGCTTTCGCCGTGTCCAATGTTAAGAATGATGTTCCGGTCATTCTAGAGTTAGAGAATGTGCAATATTCCACTTGGGCGGAGCTCTTCCGCAACCATGCCAAGTCGTGTAGGGTGTTGCATCATATAATTCAGTCGGATAAAGGCAAAGCGCAGGCTCCTTCAAATGAGGAGGAACAAGATCTGTGGGATACCTTGGATGCCATTGTGTTGAAGTGGATTTATTCGACTATATCGAATGATCTTCTTCAAACCATTCTCGTCTCAGGGGCTACGGCAATGGAGGCTTGGGAAAGACTACGAGAGATTTTTGAGGACAACAAAAACTCTCGGGCAGTCTCTCTCGAGCAAGAGTTTTCATCTACAACAATGGAGGAGTTCACCAATGCTTCGAATTACTGTCAAAAGTTGAAGTCATTGGGTGATCAATTGAAAAATGTGGGTGCTCCTATTTCGGATAGTCGGATGGTTCTCCAGTTGGTAGCCGGTCTCACCGAAGCCTACAATGGTGTGGGCACTCTTATTCGGCAAAGGGATCCTCTGCCCACATTCTCCCAGGCTCGCTCGATGCTGATTTTGGAAAAATCCGGCCTTGCCAAGAAAGCCGCAACCTCTATTCATTCTGCCATGATTGCATCTCAGCCGAAGCTACTCGAGAATCCAGTCCAGTTTTCCGATTATGGTGGCTCTAACAGAGGGGTCTGGCGGAAATAAGAGAGGGCAGGGAAAAGGTAATAAGAAAAATGGGGGAGGCAGTAAAGGTAATAGAGATGGGCTGCAATCTGGGGGTCGAACTAACGGCAGTGGAGGAGGAAACGGTGGGGGTGGCCGGAATAATTTTAGTCGTTTTCAGCAGCAGCCAATTCCGGCATACCACGGCTGGCAACAACAACAGTGGCCATGGCCGCCATGTCCTTACCCTACCACTCCTTGGGCCAGGCCCATGTTTCAACAGCAAGGACCCATGGCTCCATTTCAACAAGGTGTTCTTGGTCCTCGCCCGGTCAGCAGAATCGATCTCCTCAAGTGTATACAACAGAATCCATCCCCATGGATATTGATGCAGCGATGCATTCTATGTCCCTCAATCCACCTGATGCTAGTTGGCTTATGGACACCGGTGCAACAAATCACATGACATCGGAGCAAGTTACACTTAAGTCTTATTTTAATACGAGCATTAAAAATAGTGGTATTATTGTTGGTAATGGTAGTCGAATTCCAATTAAGGGTATTGGTCATACATATTTACCTTCTCCGTCCCCTCCCTTCCTATTAAAAAATGTCCTTCATGCTCCTCTTGTTGTTAAGAATCTTATTTCCGTTCGTAAGTTTATTAGTGATAATTCCGTCTCTGTTGAATTTGACCTGCTTGGTTTTTCTGTGAAGGATTTCCGGACGGGGGCTTTTCTTATGAGATGTAATAGCCAAGGGGATCTCTATCCGCTCACATCTATTTTTACGTCATCTTCTCCTTCATCATTCGTGGCAACTAGCTCGTCTTTATGGCATGACCGTTTAGGTCACCCCGGGACTCCAGTTTTTGATTATCTTAGGCATAGGAATTTTATTCGTTGTAATAAAAGTGGCAATTCTCATATTTGTCACCCTTGTGTTCTTGGAAAACAAATAAAGTTACCTTTTAGTGATTCTACTTCTTTCACTACTATGCTGTTTGACATATTGCATTGAGATTTATGGACATCTCCCGTCATAAGTTCTTTGGGACATAGATATTATCTCATTTTACTTGATGATTTTTCTAACTTTGTGTGGACATTTCCGTTATCACATAAATCTCAAGTTTACAACACTTTTCTTCATTTTCGTGCTTATGTTCGAACTCACTTTGAACGTGACATAAAAACCATACAATGTGACAATGGGAGGGAGTTTGATAACAAGTCATTTTGGGATTTTTTTACCACATGGGTTATCTTTTAGATTATCTTCTCCATACACATCTCCACAAAATGGCAAAGCCGAACGAAAACTACGTACCATAAATAATATGGCTCGTACTCTCCTAGTTCATGCTTCTTTACCTCCAAATTTTTGGAATTATGCTCTTCAAATGTCAACATATTTACTCTACATTCTTCCTGTCAAACACTTAGCATACAACTCCCCTCTTCATATCTTATATAATCGGGTACCATCGTATGTCCATCTTAGGGTGTTTGGGTGTCTTTGTTATCCCCTCCGCCTGTCTTCCACCATACACAAATTACAACCCCGGTCTACTCCTTGTGTCTTCTTGGGTTATCCAAAACACCACCGTGGTTATATGTGTTATGATCTTGTTTCTAAGAAAATTCTTTTAAGCCGACATGTTATTTTTGATGAGTCGCGTTTTCCATTTTCTCTTCATGATTCTCCATCTCGTAAATATGATTTCCTTAGTGCTGGACTATCTCCAAGCATTATTCATCATTTTTCCATGGACAATCCAACTCAC
Source organism: Adenophora triphylla var. japonica (assembly GCA_022495995.1). Taxonomy (NCBI): domain Eukaryota; kingdom Viridiplantae; phylum Streptophyta; class Magnoliopsida; order Asterales; family Campanulaceae; genus Adenophora; species Adenophora triphylla. Next base: position 167,654 of record JAFEMH010003331.1, read on the forward strand.
CCCACTTCTTTTGAGCAGCCAGCCCAAGCAAATCTTTGGCCGAAACAGCTTCTCCCCCGGCTTAAACAGCCCCTCCATCTCGGCCTGTTTTCTCTGCAGAGGGCCGGCCACCATCTGAGTCAAGTCTGGTTTCTTCTTTACCAGCTGCCGCCCCAGTTTCTGTCCCAAATAACTCCACAGCCGAGACCACAATACCTCCAGCCCAATACCAAAATCTTCATCGTCCTACAACTCGTAGTCAGTCAGGTATCCATAAACCCAATCCTAAATATTGTTTTCAATCTAGTATGTCGAAATCTCCCATTCCTTCTACTCCAATTCTTGCTCTTCGTGACCCTAATTGGAAATTGGCTATGGATGACGAATTTAATGCTCTTATTAAAAATAATACTTAGTAGGGGTGGACATGGTTCGATTTGGAAGGAATTTGGAGACCAAACCGCTAGTACTCGGTTTGGGAAAATTCCAAACCAAACCGAACCATAGAAAATTTCAAACCAAACCAAACCAAACCACCTCGGTTTGGTTCGGTTCGGTCTCAAACCACGGTTTCATAAACGGTTCAAACCGTGGTCCGAACTGCGGTCTAGACCGCTATCCAAACTACAAACCTGTCCAACTAAAAGTGTTTCTTTACATATTTTTTTTATCAAACTAGCAATCATATATATTAAACATAAAACACAAATACTACTATCCATGTCCGCCTAATATTTTGTTGCGAAATTCCACTGTACAAAAGAGAGATATAGAAGATTAAATGAAAAATTACTAAATTTACAAGAGTACACTGTCAAAATTTAACAAATAAATGAAAAATTACTAATTAATTGGGAGGGAAAATTATACCTTTAAGAGAAGAGAGATAAACAAACAGGGAAATTACTGACGACGACCGGCGGCGGTTTTGACGACGGAGAGAATCGGATTCCGCCGCACGAGTTCTTGGCGAGGCAGATGGCGAGCACGAGAATCGCGTCGTATTCTGTACACGAAGGGATTTGGGAGGACTTTGAAAGGAAGGAATCTGAGGAAGTTTTTTGGTGATAGAGAGAGAAAGAAGAGAGAAGAGAGAAACAAACTGAGAAAGAAGATATGAAAAATGAGGAGGCAGTTTCAGTTAAGGAGTTTCAATCTAGGGTTTTCAAATCAGTGGTTGTGATTCATCTTTAATTTTTAATGAACGGCTAGGATTTCGGTTCAAGAATTTCATGGTTCGGTTTCGTGGTTCGGTTTCACGGTTCCAAACCGCGGTTCGGTTTGGTTCGGTTCGGTTTGGTTCGGTTTTGAGGTTCCAGACTGCGAGCTGAACCGAACCACACGGTTTATTAAATTTTCAAACCAAGCTAAACCATTTATAGAAAAAAACCAAACCAAACTGCGTGGTTTGGTTCGGTTCGGTCTCAAACCGCGGTTTGAACCGAACCATGTCCACCCCTAATACTTAGGTGTTGGTACCTCGTCCCCCGAATGTTAATATTATTCGTTCTATGTGGATATTCTCTCATAAATCTCGGTCTGATGGTTCTTTTGAGAGGCACAAAGCCCGTTTTGTAGGTGATGAAAAAACACAGCGGGTTGGCTTAGATTGTGGTGAAACGTTTAGCCCAGTGGTTAAACCAGCTACAATACGTCTTGTTCTTAGCTTGGCCCTGTCTAAAAATTGGGCGTTACATCAGTTGATGTGAAAAATGCATTCTTGCATGGTGAACTACGTGAGACAGTATATATGCACCAACCGGTTGGGTATCGAGATGCTCGTCTTCCAGATCATGTATGTTTGCTAAAGAAGTCTCTGTATGGCCTTAAACAGGCTCCACGAGCATGGTACAAGCGGCTTGCTGATTTTGTCTCTTCAATTGGTTTTACCAATAGTCGCTCGGATAACTCTCTCTTTATCTATCATCACAATGGGCAAACTGCGTACTTGCTCCTTTATGTTGATGATATCATTCTCACTGCCTCAACTGATTCTCTATATCAGTCCATCATGTCTCGCCTTAGCACAGAATTTGCTATGAAAGACTTGGGGCACTTAAGTTACTTTCTGGGTATAGCAGTGGTTCGCTCTGCTAAGGGTTTATTTCTCTCTCAACGCAAATACACGGAAGACATTATTCATAGAGCTGGGATGTCATCTTGCAAGCCTGCCTCTACTCCAGTTGACACAAAGCCCAAGCTGAGTGCAACATCGTCTGTTCCGTTTAGTGATCCGTTCCTATATCGTAGTCTTGCAGGTGCTTTACAGTATCTCACCTTTACAAGACCCGATATTTCTTATGCGGTCCAACAGATTTGTCTGTTTATGCATAATCCTATGGTGACTCATATGAATGCCTTGAAGCGTGTCCTCAGATATCTTCAAGGTACACTCACTCTTGGGTTACACCTCACCCAGTCTACGACATCTACTCTTCTCTCTTATACTGATGCAGATTGGGGTGGATGTTCGGATACTCGCCGCTCTACTTCGGGTTACTGTGTATTTTTGGGTGACAATCTAATTTCGTGGTCCTCCAAACGGCAACCTACTCTTTCTCGTTTTAGTGCCGAGGCTGAGTATCGAGGTGTAGCAAATGTTGTCTCGGAATCCTGCTGGTTACGCAACTTACTCTTGGAGCTCCATTGTCCAATTCACAAAGCTACGTTAGTATATTGTGACAATGTGAGTGCTATATATCTGTCGGGGAATCCAGTACAACATCAGCGAACTAAACACATAGAGATGGATATCCATTTTGTTCGCGAAAAAGTGGCACGTGGCCAAGTTCGGGTCTTACATGTTCCGTCTCGGTTTCAGATTGCGGATATCTTTACTAAAGGCCTACCACTTATATTGTTTGATGAATTCCGGACCAGTCTCAACGTTCGCCTTCCTCCCGGTTTCGACTGTGGGGGAGTGTTAGAATAGGTATATATTCAGTCCATGTATGTAGTTATATTTGATTATGTTTTCTTATATTTAGAATATTGTATAGATCAATTAGTAACAATATTATAGGGATGTATCTCCCGTGACTTTAGGGATTAGTTTGTTTAGGAATTCTTTGTATATATATTTGATAAGAATGAATAGAAAGATACGAAGTACTCCCTCTGTCCCAAGAAAACCTTCACCATTTTGGTGAGGCACAAATATTAAGAAAGCAATATTTATATTAAAAAATAATGGGAGTGGGAGAATGGTTGTGAGAGGGAAGAAGTGAGTGGATATGACAAGTGGGACCCATAATTTAAATGTGAGAGAGAGAAAAGTTAGTGGATATAATAGAATATTAATAAACATTGTCCATTTTAGGAAATGTGAAGCTTCTAACGGGACGCCCTTTTGGGTAATTGGTGAAGCTTTTCTTGGGACCGAGGGAGTATAATTCTTTCAAAAACAAGCCAATTATGGAAACCCCCCTTATTTAATTACTCCCTCCGTCTCGAAATGATCTTCCCACATTTTTATTAAAGTTGATTCAATTATCCTAATGAAAATCTAAAATTTGTTATTTATACATCATAATAATTACTGTCAATAACAATTTTAGATTTTTCTTAGGGTAACTAAAATAACCTATAATTATTGGTCAAAGTTCATTAAAAAAAAAAAACAACAAAAAAAGTGGGAAGGCAATTCCGGGACGGAGGGAGTACCATTATTAGATGCCATATGAGCCTACTGACCATGAAGCTTTGTTGGTACAGCTAGAAATGGAGGACGGGGATGAGATTGATGCTATGCTGCATCAAACTGGAGGAGCTGAAGCTGCTGCTGCTGCTGCCTTGCGGAGTATCTCTTCTCTTGCTTGTTGTTAATTGAGGTTTAACTGTTTGATTTACCTATAATTTTCTATTGACTTTTAAACTTGTGTTCTAGTACTATCTAGTCAGTTGCGTGCTGAACGGAACTCAGGCAAGAGTTGAACACATTATGGTGGGTTATGAAAAAGAATGTCCGCACATCGAGATAACATTCGGTGCTTCTTGACAAATGCCTTAATAGTTTACGAGGTTGTTTAGAACCAATTAGCCCAGTGAATTGATAATCCATTTATATATTTATAGTATATTATAGGAAAGGTTTGTCAATTTTCAATGTGGGATAATATCTCTAACAATCCAGTTATGCCGACTTCCTCAATTGCTGGCTAGTATTGTCCATTTTTAAATGTCCTCTATTTTGAGGCACCAACCATTCGGTTTTATCATCGAATGGCTCGTGTGATTGTTTGACATGATGAGCTTTTTGATATATCCCTCCGTTCCTATATAAATTTTTAAATTTCAATCTGACAGACGTTTGTTTAAATGGTTAAACTTTAAGACATTTGTTAGAACTGAGGATTTATTAATTTCTTTAAACATTGAGTCATTGAGTATTCAACTATTCATATTAAGACAATTTTTTAAATTTTGGAGATTCACAGGGGATGAAGTACTTTTTACTGCGTATGACATACTAGAATAAATCTGTGTTCGAGGACATGTTTTATTTTTTTATTTTTTTAATTAAGCCTGTATCCGAGGACATTTTTTTTTCTTTAATTTAATTTTTTTTTTATATTTTTAAGGGCAAAATGGGAAAGGAACAAATGTATGAGGATAAAATGGGAATTTCGACACTTGCTACTGTTCAAAGAACTGTAGCAAGTAAAAACTCTAATTTATACTATAGATTTACAAACTCTAATTTATACTACAGATTTACTAGTACTTTACATTCTGTTGATAATTATTACTGTAAAATGGATAAAATATTATTCTAATGAAAATTAATGAAAATTTTAATAATTGTCTTTAAAAAGTGCAAGATATACCCATCCAAACAAATAATTCACATTTGTTTCAAAAAAAAAAAAAAAACAAATAATTCACATATTCTCCCTCCGTCCCACCTCACTTAAGAAAACTTTCCATTTTGGGCGTCCCACTTCACTTAAGAATTCCCAAAATGAAAACCTTAAATCACTATTCTCTCCACTCATTCTCTCTCCTACATTATTTTAATACTCACAACACCATTATAATTACTATTCCCTCCACTCATTCTCTCTCCTATTTAATTTTTCACACTCACAACACTTTTTTCACTCATTCTCTCTCCTAATACTATAATAATATTTCTTAATTCCCGTGCCATTTCAAAATTTCCTAAGTGGGCTGGGACGGAAGGAGTATACTCCCTCCGTCCCGGAACAATCTTCACACTTTCCCTTTTGGGCGTCCCAAAACTTACTTCACACATTTAAAACTTACCTAAAATGGAAAGGAATCTTTACTATTCCCTCCACTCATTCTCTCTCCTACATTATTTTAATACTCACAATACCATTATAATTTACTATTCTCTCCACTCATTCTTTCTCCTATTTTATTTTCACACTCACAACACTTTCAATATAATACTCCCTCCTTAAAACCAGTGCAAACAGTGTTTGTGAATTATGTTCCGGGACGGAGGGAGTATATATATATACTAGAATAAGCCCGTGTCTGAGGACACATTATTTTTTTTAATTTTTTTTTTAATTAAGCCCGTGTCCGAGGACACTTTTTTTTCTTTAATTTTAATTTTTTTTAAGGGCATAATGGGACAGGGACAAATGTATGAGGGCAAAATGAAAATTTTGGCACTTGCTACTGTTCAAAGAACTGTAACAGCAAGTACAAGCTCTAATTTATACTATACTAGCACATGCCCGTGTCCAAGGCCACGCATTTTTTTTTTAATTTTTTTAAAAAAATATTTTTTTAAGGACAAAATGGGAAAGAGACAAATTAGTGAGGGCAAAATGGAAATTTCAGCACGTGGCACTTTTCATACCACTGTTCAAAACACCCATTCCATTTATAATATATACTCCCTTCGTCCCACCTCACTTGACACTTATTTTCATTTTGGACCGTCCCAGCTCACTTGACACTTCCCAAAATAGCCTACTTTTTATAATTTTATATTCACTCTACCCCACCACTCATTCTCTCTCTTCATTTTCCACCACTCAATTTATTCAACCAACACTACTATTTAACCAACTCATTCTCTCTCTTCATTTTCTGCCAAACATTTTTTTTATTTTATTCTTTTTTCTTAGTTCCCGTACCCACCTCAAGGGTGTCAAGTGAGGTGGGACGGAGGGGGAAGGAGTATATATATATATATATATATATATATATATATATATATATATATATATGTATATATATATGTATATACTCCCTCCGTCCCACAATAAGTGACACAATTACTGTTCCGCACGGGAATTAAGGAAAAAGTGAAAAGGTTGATGTGTTGTGAGTGTAGATAGTTGAGTAGGAGAGAGAATGAGTGGAGAGAATAGAAAATTATAATGGTGTTGTGAGTATTAAAATAATGTAGGAGAGAGAATGAGTGGAGGAAATAGTAAAGATTCTTTGCCATTTTAGGAAGTGTGACTTATCAGTGAGTATATATATATATATAGGATTTTGTTAGGGTACCCACCATAGGAGTATCCTAACAAGTGACCCATTATTTTTGGACAAAAATGTCCCTCATTTCTCAAAGTAATCATATGTATGATGGGGGCAAAATTGTAATCATCAAAGAGAGAGACTAACTCTCTCTCTCTCTCTCTTATTTATTACTAACTCTCTCTCTCTCTCTCTCTCTATGATGATTAATTACAATTTTGCCCCAATCATACATATGATTATTTTGAGAAATGAGGGACATTTTTGTCCTAAAAATAATGGGTCACTTGTTAGGATATAAATATATATATACATATAGGGTTTTGTTAGGATACCCCATTCAAGAGTATCTTAACAAGTGGCCCATTATTTTTGAACAAAAATGTCCCTCGTTTCTCAAAGCAACCATATATATGATGGGGGTAAAATTGTAATCATCAAAGAGAGAGAGAAATTTTTCTCTCTCTTATTTAATACTAACACACTCTCTCTCTCTCTCTCTCTTATTTAATACTAACTATTTCTCTCTCTCTTATTTAATACTAACTCTCTCTCTCTCTTTCTTTGATGATTACAATTTTGCCCCCATCATACATATGGTTGTTTTGAGGAACGAGGGACATTTTTGTCCTAAAAATAATGGACCACTTGTTAGGATACTCCTATGGTGGGTATCCTAACAAAACCCATATATATATATATATATATATATATATATATATATATATATATACTCCTCCGTTCAAGTACATACTTCACTTCGTTCACGCGTGGATTAAGGAAAAAAATAATGATATAATGTTGTGAGTGTAAAAGTAAAATAGGAGAGAGAATGAGTGGAGGGAATAGTAAATTATAATGGTGTTGTGAGTATTAAAATAATGTAGGAGACAAAGTGTGAAGTATGTAATTGGACGTCCAAAATAGAAAGTGTGAAGTATGTAACTGGACGGAGGAGTATGTATATATATATATATATATATATATATATATATATATATATATATATATATATATATATATATATATATATATATATATATATATATATATATATATATATATAAACGATTCAGATCAGCTTTATTCCAACAATAGGTTGATTCCCATAAATGCGACTTGATATCACGAACAAACGACTAGCCGGGGTGGTATACTGTATACAGCTACGACCCTCCGACGTGATGATAAGATGTGGTGTTATGAGTTTGTATAAAACTGTATGGAAATAACGTAATCTCAAAATAATCAAGAAGACATTACCTTTCAACGTTTGATGTTGTCAAGTATATATAGTAGTGATGTAGGATCGTATTGAATCTCTTAAATCGTGGAGAAAATGTAGACATAACAATCTCCGTGATAGTAGGAGACGGTTATGGAATGAGTTGTAGATAGACGTATGTTTATGTGGGTCGACGTCGCCTGAGTGTTCGAGGTCGACTTATCTTTACGCCTCAGCCAGACAGAGATTGTACAAGTAGATGAACGAATGTCAGACAAAGCTAGGTCAGGATCAAGGATGATCGGACAATAAGCTAGGTCGACTGATCTTTGTTGTTAGACCGTTTGAGTTGTGGTGACGGGTTTGACACATTTAATAATTGTGTCTTTATGTTTATGATGTCTGAAATGTTGAGCTTCATTTCATTATGGTGGATAAATAACGGTTGTTATGGAACATCCAAAAATAAAATTTGTAACATTTGTTATGAAATATAGGAAATACTCCCTCCGTCTCGTTACAATTCATACGGTTACTGTTCACGTGTAGATTAAGGAAAAAAATAATGATGTAAATGTTGTGAGTGTAAAAGTAAAATAGGAGAGAGAATGAGTGGAGAGAATAATAAATTATAATGGTGTTGTGAGTATTAAAATAATGTAGGAGAGAGAATAAGTGGAGGGAATAGTGATAAAAAATTTTCTTTTTAGGAAGTGTATGATTTGTAGTGGGACGCAAAAAAGGAAATTGTGTGATTTGTAATGGGTCGGAGGGAGTATATAACAGTGATCTAAATAATACGTGGGCCATTTCCCAGGTCAGTGTAGTTAGGGGTACCATCGAGATTTCGGTATCACATCCAGTTCTCAATTGACCTCCGCCCTTTCTTCTCCGGCCCACATCACCAATCGACGCTTCGGACATCCGTCTCCGCCATTCGATCGGCGCCTTAGACCATCATTTCCAACTGTTGATCGATAACTTCGATCGATCTGTCCAACTTTTCCGTCTCTCAAGGTTCGATCTCCGAATTACATGCTTTGTTTTTAAATTCCTTCAGTAAAATTCTCATTTGATTTATTTTTTCAGACATACAGTAATTCATATTTATTTAGCCTTTGCTTCCATGCTTTGAGAATCTCCACAATTATGCTCTTCATCATCATCCTCATCCTGACTGAATTAATTAGTAGAAATCTGGTTAATATTAGCGGTACTATGTTTTGATGCTAGTAAAAAAAAATTTATTGATTAAAGAGAGCGTCTGAGAAATTTTAATAATTACTCCGTCCCAAGTCCCAAAATGAATATCCAAAAAAATGGAAAAATTTGCTATTGAAATTTTGGACATTCATTTGGGAACGGAGGGAGTAATAGATATCCATGTCTTGGACGTGTTAATATGTGAATTTCATTGGCTATTATTTTTTGAATTTATCGGCCCCCAAATTGATCTCTAAGTATGCAGTTTTGTGATATTTATCGTTTTAATGGGCTCTTAAACAATTTTTCCATGCAATTTTACAAATATAAACTTACACTCTATCGATCTGTCTCCTTTGTGCTTGTCTCAGATGAATTTACCAGTAGATTGGTCGAATCCACAGAAAGATATTTTGGAACTTATCTTTGAATGTCTCAAAGACCCTTCAGATGTGCTACATTGCCATGGGGTGTGTCGTTCATGGTACTCTGTTGCTAGACATTTCTCCCGCCAGCACCTTCAAAATCTGCCTCCATTGATAATGTTTTCAGAAACTATCCAGACGAACTACGAGAGCAGCAGCAATAGTACTTCTGACAGGGAAATTGTTTTTTACAATTGCCATTCTAGAAGGCGTTACAGCTTTTCTTTTCCCCCAGATTTGCACGAAAGTTGGCTTTCAGGTGGTCCTCATGGCTGGATAATATCAACTCAGCGTAAAAAACCATACAAGATTTGTCTAATGAACGCTGTGTCTCATGCCTTAATTAGGCTCCCAAATGCTAATAGCACTAGGAATACTAACAAGCTGAGAGTAATCATGTCTGCAAACCCTTCTTCTGATCCCAACTGCACTTTTTTGTCCATTAGTCGGTTCAGAAAATATTTTGCATTCTGCAGATTAGGAGATACAAACTGGAGAAAGCTATCAGCACAAAATTTGTCCGATTGGACCGATTATGGTGCCGCTACTTTTTACGATGGTCATTTCTATGTTTATTATCGTGGCGGCATAATCTTGAAGATAGATGTCAGCAATTGTCAAGTTTCTAAGTTATTTACTGAAACTGAAGGCCCAGGTAGGCAAGAATCTCGTGGTAGTAATACGACTAGGGATGACTATCTGATGGAGTCAACGGGGGAGTTGCTACATATTTCAAAGTGCATTCGAAGAACAGGAGAAACTGAAATAAAAGTTTATAAATTGGATCACGAGAGGAATATCTGGGTTGAGGTTGAGGATCTGGGAAACCGAGCTCTCTTTGTGGGGTATAATAATTCTAATACAGTAGTTGTTCCTGAAACAAATGGAGGAGAATATGGGAACCGTTTTGGAAGATCAACGGTGTGTAGAGCCAATTGCATTTATTTCATCGATGACTCTGATTACGTTGTGGAGAATCAGGTTAGCTCTGGTGGTGAACGTAGAGGGGCGTATGACATGAATACTCGAGAATATAAGGGGTGGATCACGGGACTTAGACCAATTTGGTTCAATGCCCCATTGAGTTGGATCAGACCAGAAGTGTAAAAATTGATTTGCCTAAGTTATCTGGAAGAATTGAACCTTGGCGAATAGCCTCTTGGCAATTGTCAGGGAAAGGCTCTAGCAAATGGTTCCATCGGGGAGAGCTTGGCGCACCGGGATTTGCCTTTTTTTGTGTGTGCTATGATTGTAATATTACTCTGTACTTGTTTGCAGTTGCTTGCTGATACTCAAATGCGTTGAGTTTTTTTCAATCCATTTCTTGTAAGGTTCTTGTTTTCTTTCAAGCAAATCCTACCCCTTATAGGATACTTTCTCCCGATCAGTTATCACTCTATGATTATGGATCGCTCTCTTCACCAATTCAATAGCCCTATCAGCGGGCTCGCGGTCACGATGGAACCTGTTTAAAACCCCCATCACAATGCTTATTAATTTTAAAGGAAAGAGTCAACATTTTAAAAATGGTCTACTCTAAAACATGCCCGATAACCACTCCGACACGACCACTATATGTTTGATTTTTGGCATTTTATATATTAAACTCATTAAATTGATAATCCACGTTAATTCAAGGCATAAAATTATATAATGAACAAATAAATACTGTTACTACACAAACGTGGTCAGGTAGCGGGCTAGAGCAATCTGGAGATCCTCAGAGGGAGCAGGGTTAGGATAAGAAGTAGCAGCAATTAGGGGTGGACATGGTTCGGTTCAAACCGCGGTTTAAGACCGAACCGAACCAAACCACGCAGTTTGGTTTGGTTTTTTTCTATAAATGGTTTAGCTTGGTTTGAAAATTTAATAAACCGTGTGGTTCGGTTCAGCTCGCAGTCTGGAACCTCAAAATCGAACCAAACCGAACCGAACCAAACTGATTCAGATCGAACCGCGGTTTGGAACCGTGAAACCGAACCACGGAACCGAACCATGAAATTCTTGAACCGAAATCTTAGCCGTTCATTAAAAATTAAAGATGAATCACAACCACTGATTTGAAAACCCTAGATTGAAACTCCTTAACTCAAACTGCCTCCTCATTTTTCATATCTTCTTTCTCAGTTTGTTTCTCTCTTCTTTCTCTCTCTATCACCAAAAAACTTCCTCAGATCCCTTCCTTTCAAAGTCCTCCCAAATCCCTTCGTGTACAGAATACGACGCGATTCTCGTGCTTGCCATCTACCTCGCCAAAAACTCATGCGGCGAAATCCGATTCTCTCCGTCGTCAAAACCGCCGCCGGTCGTCGTCGGTAATTTCCCTGTTTGTTTATCTCTCTTCTCTTAAAGGTATAATTTTCCCTCCCAATTAATTAGTAATTTTTCATTTAATCTTCTATATCTCTCTTTTGTACAGTGGAATTTCGCAACAAAATATTAGGCAGACATGGATAATGAAAGTGTATGTTCTTCCCTTCAATAATTTTTTTTTACAGTTTTTCAATAATTTTTTTGTACTTGTTAGAACAATGAACTTTCAGTTTATTAAAACTCATTCCTATTTGGATAGTAGTATTTGTGTTTTATGTTTAATATATATGATTGCTAGTTTGATAAAAAAAAAATATGTAAAGAGCAACGCTTTTAGTTGGACAGGTTTGTAGTTCGGATAGCGGTCTAGACCGCAGTTCGGACCACGGTTTGAACCGTTTATGAAATCGTGGTTTGAAACCGAACCGAACCGAGGTGGTTTGGTTTGGTTTGGTTTGAAATTTTCTATGGTTCGGTTTGGTTTGGGATTTTCCCAAACCGAGTACTAGCGGTTTGGTCTCCAAATTCCTTCCAAACCGAACCGAATCGAACCATGTCCACCCCTAGCAGCAATCCTAACAGTAACGGGACTGGAAGGTTTCGAAAAGGACCACCCAAACCTAGACTCTATGACCAAGATGTTCCTCTGGTTCCATTGGTCAAATTTATTTGTTGGGACAGAAAAGGTGTGGGCGAAATTGTTTTTGACTTTCAGGCCAAGGTTGTCATTGGTTATCTGATTCTGATAAAAGGCATACAACCCGAAAAGGGTGGGTTCAAACCAAAAAGCCTGCAGATAGCTATAAAAGAGACTAAGGCTATGATGGTATTTAGGGTCAGGTTCATAGGAAGACAACGGTTGAAATTGAGAAACCTGTTGATAAAAGGATCAAGAGAAAGCCTCAGTCCATTCTCAAACTAGACCACATAGAAGATATAGGCTCTATTGTCCTCGGACATCTACCAATGTCTCCGGTCTCAGCTTTCCCTTCTTCGTCTCCACTTCCTGAAGAGGGCGGACACGGAAGACATTAGGATCAACGGCATAAGTGGTATAAATCTCAGTTTCCCAGTCTGTGGGAGCCCGCCTCCCTGGCCTTCCTCTTCTTGCCACGACCAAGATTTGGGGCATCAGCATGACCCTTGCCGCGGGCAGCGACGTCCTCCTCGAAGGCATCAACGATCTCAGTTGCCTTCTTGGCCGTGCCCGCAGCCATGCGATCCTCCTCCACGCGGTCATCTTCCATAGTCTCCGTGCTCGCAGAGCCAAAGAGACCAGTAGATGACCCCCGTGAGGGCTCCTCTCCACCTCCATCCATCTCCATATCATCATCGTCTGAGTCACTCTTTAGGTTCACCACTGGCACAAAAGGGGCCTCGGTCTAGACAGCGGGAAAAACAGTATTAAGAGGCTCCACATCTAAGGGATCACTATAATCCTCTGCGGCCAGGCAGGAATCCTTGTTTTTTTTTTTTTGAATCCTTGTTCATTTGGTTGAGGTCTATTAAGGCAACTTTCTCCCAATCAGTTATCACTCTATGATTATGGATCGCTCTCCTCACCAGTTCAATAGCCCTATCAGCGGGCTCGCGGTCACGATGGAACCTGTTTAAAACCCCCATCACAAAATTCCTTAGACGGTTGACATCACCCAACACCACCAAATCACCGTTCACAACCAACTTTTTCTGGGCCTCCCACAAAATGGGTGGGACCCAATTTCCCCATTGGCACTTCTCACAAAAATAGAGAAAACACTCCAAGGACAGCCGGAGCCATCCATGGGCAACTTTCCTATAGATACCCCCTGACTGTTTACAAACAACGAAGGTATCTGAAGTGGTTCCATCTCCTAGTTCTACCAGACGGACTGGACCAAATTCACTGGTCGTCATCGAATCCGGAGAAGACAGAAATAGAGATGGAGAAAGAGTTTAAAGCACAAAATTACTTACGGATTGAGTCTGAGAGGAAGGAAACGCAACAAGAACAACAAGATTTTTCTCTCTCTAAGGTAGTTTGAAAGCTTTAGGGTGATAAAAAGGTTTGAGGGTTGAATGGTTTTGTATTTATAGGCCTACTAATACGGGTTAACCCGTATTAATTAGCCCACAAACAGTTTCCCTCGAATCTCGAACCGGCGCCAAACGTTTGATTTTTCGAAATTTGAACGGTTGGCATGACGCCTCTTGGATGATTGACGCGTACCCTCCGTACCTGTCACGCGCTGTCACTTCACCTGCCAAGGGGCTCACCAGTTTAACCGGGAAGCAGAGCAATAAAAGCGTCTACAAGCTTCCTCACATGCTTCTTACATGTGCCTATTTGCACGGGAGACAGAGCAGAATCAGTGACAAAACGCCAACACTGGTGCCCGCCTAAATGCGTTCAGCCAGAATCGAGATTAGCAAGTAACTCCTCGCTCAGACCATAAATAATCACTCACTTGGAACTAGGGGCCACTGATGAGCCCGGACCAGCTAGACCGGGCCAAGCTCGATCTGGTCCAGGGGCCAAGTATGACGTGGCATACCCTAGACCGCTAGAGTCAAGACCGCGGACAGATAGGCCTTCGAAGGTCAAGACCGCGTTCCTCTCATATCGTCACCTGCCTGATCGCGGACAGCTAGACCGCCATAAGGGTGATGCGGATATTGTGACCGCACCATCCGTGCCCGCTCATTATCATTGACCATGCCTAAGATGTTGATTGCGGTCTCATATCAGACTCCCGGTTGTCTCACCAGACTCCCGGTTATAGCCAAAAGCTTATTGAGCAAGTTTACTTACTGGCTCTGACAGTACAATAGTCGGCTCACTCCCATCGCATTGAATATGGCTCAGTCAGGTGCCTACTATCGCCATTAATGCATCGCGCCAACTCTCCCAAATGCACGGCTCCCGTCCCTATCAACGACATCTCTTCTGACAGTGAATCTTTCTTTACCGACAGAGCCAATTCGATGCGGACACGTGTATCTGGTCAAAGACTAAGATGCCATTTAGGGCTGACATCATGGCTTACCTCAACAAGTAGCTCACCATCACTTTTAAATAGAAGACATTTGTCCCTTTGGACAAGGTAAGTGCAAAATTGACATTGTAAGTCATTGTCTAAACCCTAAACACATACACACTCAAGACATTCCAAGTCTTATTCTTAGGTTATCATATCTCATTGATATCTTACTCTCATACCCGAGGGCCTGAGTTGAATTAATATCCGACTTTGACCTTAACAGTACTCATTGCTGTGTTGTGATTCTAGGTACCACTTCATTCAAATATACTGTCAGATATCCTACCAACCATTCAGAGTTCAGACCCATAGCGTCATAGTAACATTTGTTATGAAATATAGAAAATACTCCCTCCGTTCAGGTAATTGGTTCACCCTTTTGGGGTGGACACGCAAATTAAGAAAATTGGTGAGCGGAGAAAATATTGTGAGTGTAATAGTAAAATAGGAGAGAGAATGAGTGGAGGAAATAGTAAATTTGAAAAATGTTGTGAGTGTAATAGTAAAATATGAGAGAGAATGAGGGATATATTTATATACAGGGATCTTAAATACAGGGATCTAATTTGTTCCATCGCTGCCCCTGCCCGTCTCGTGTAAGTCTACCCGAGATGTCCTCTTACATCTCGGGTAGACTTACACGACATATCTCGGGTACATTTACACGAGATTTATGTCGTGTAAGTCTACCCGAGATACAAGAGGACATCTCGCAGACTCGGCACGAGATATGCATCGAGGCTAATGTTTCACTTCAAAGAACAGAAAAGCTAACAAGAGACTGAACTTGGAATAAAATTTGATTGTGAATGTGATAGGACATCTCCACAAAAACCATGGGAGGGATGAATATACCATTACACGTATAGTATCGCCAAATTGTTTACGAAATGAAAGTGTTTACGAAACGAAAGCAATTAATTCAAACATTCATACAAAGTGGATAAATAAAAAACCATAACACATATACTATCCCAAATGTAATCTTTGTCTTCTTGCATCGCTGTCCTCCTCATATAGTCGACTGTACTCTGATGTCCTATCTTGGTATGGGAGGTGCAGTTGCCTTGCGCTTGGATCACATTGGGACCTCCAAGGGAGCGGTGTTGGTGGAATGGGGTAATCATTGCCTAACATGTGAAGCTGCAAAAGCATTAACGAGCTAAATACAAGGCCATCAAATATAACGACTATAAGTAGGACAACAAAATATAACTAATATAATATAGATGATAAAGTAAAGTATCATACCGCTATAAAATGGGTGGGGACTTGTCCCAGACAACCGTGTCCGTCGGTGGTCAGAGCTCAAGCACGTACGGTCACCGGAAGGCATAAGTTGCCACCGCTAGATCCGTACGAAATAAACGCCACGTTATACCTCGTGGCAATGATGTGCCCAACCTCTGGGAGCGTCATCCAATAATAGTCGGGCGCCCACGGTTCATAACAAGCAAGCTTACGTAATGACTCCGATACCGGTATCCAAGATAGAACTCTCTCATAAAGCTCTTGGTGATCACGCACCTCGTGTAACATTCTGAGCGAACTCGGCCCCACGACTCCTCATCTCCGTATATTTGTAATGCTACGGCTCTATAGCCACAATGACCATCTCCTTTGACGTTGGTGATGCCTCCAATATAAGGGATAATGAAAGGCGGAAAATACGCCAAGTACGCGGAGTCGTATATACTAGTGTGATTGGGATGTCCATTTCCCTCTCCACGTCCCTGACCATGATCCCGTCCTCGACCCCGTCCTCGACCTCGACCTCGACCTCGACCCCGTCCTCTCCCACGACCCAAGGAGCTAGCGGTGGATGAGACGTAGGAGTACTAGCAGGGGTTGATGGTGTGGGTTTGGTAGGTGATTTCCGTTTGCGCGTGGAATCCAAACTCCCTTGGGTTGATGCCATGAATGCACATCTAGACCTGAAACAGGGAAAAATAAAAAGAAGTGTGAGAAGCAGTGTCAAATGTACAACAAACACCCAAAGATTTGAGGCATAATTTGCATGAAAATACATACCCTTTTCTAGTCGAGGGCGGTGTAGCGGGGACTCCATAAAAGTTGTTTGTATGCTCCCAATTCGACGGTTCTCTTGAACTTCCGGGTCGGGGTTGATTCGCCTTTGAAGTATGATCTCGGCTCGGAAGCAACCATCGCGTGGTGATTAAGCCCTTCTTCCATCTCGCCATAATAACCTTCTCCTTACCGGTTCGTGTGCCGTCTCAACTCTAGCCAACACATCTCGAAAACCGTCGATATCTATGGGGATCCTCGGATGAACGGGTGTCCACTTCAATGTCCAACTTCTTCCGTAACTCATCAATCATGGAAAGCTCAATCCGGCCCCCACGCTCCTCTATATGTGAAATCTCGTGGGAACAGGGAAGTCCATGTGTCCGCTCGATGTAACACCCGCACCGCCTCATTGATGACATAACCCGGAGTACGACCATACTTGAGTGTCTCGAATTCGAGACCGCTCCTTTCGATAAGATCCAAACCATGTACCGACACTCTAGTCAATAGGTTGCGAAATGATTAAGTTTATCCAAATCAAGTGGAGTTACGGGACGCACGCCGGGCATCTCGTCATGCCCTCTACGCCGAGTAAATAGGCGCTCGACCTCCCTCAATGAGTACCAGCCAGCCGATCAACTCGGAGGTGGCTACGGATGCCTGATAGGTCGCACCGGGTCCGGATACCGAACAGTCGGCCTACACACCGATACCGTAAAATGAAAATGAACATAAACATTTCAAGACAAGAGATGAATTTATAAAAATAAACAAGAATGCCGACATGAATGTAGGCATACCATATAGGCTTGATACAATAACAATTTTTAGAATTTTATTTGGATAATTATTTTTTTGTTTAAATTACTCGGTCAAAGTGAACTCAAGTTGACCAAAATCCTAAGTCGTGCGGGACGGAGTGTAGTATATAACAACAACATACCTAGGATATGAAAGACGTCATGCGGCGTGATCGTCATCTCCCCCAAGGCATATGGAACGAGTTAGTCTCGAGACCACCGTTCCAAAAATGCCGTAAGCGGCCGCATGGTTCGGCCTCGAATGACCGCACCGTGCACTGCTGGAGGCCCGACGCATCCACGAGGGCCGGCCTGTGCTCTATCGGCGGATGCGCATCACGGTCGAACTGTTGATTCGAAACAAAAAATATAATCAATTCTCGAGAAAAGCATGGGATAAGTAAAGGAATATTTACTGTGTGTGTGGTATAAATGACTTCAAGATTTTAAACATATCACATTAATTAGTAGCTTACCTATCCAGATGCGTCGGCCTCGTCTCGGAAAGTCACTAATGACTCACTAATGGAGTCACTCCAAATCTGTCCGGCTCGGTGATCACCGAACCCGTATAGCAAGGAAACATCCTCCGGGCCACCACCGGGGTCCCTCTCAAGCCGCCGTGATGGTCGCCCCTCCACACCCCGCCTCCTCCCCCGTCCCCGCCCGATAGCCACAACCCGACCCCGCCTCCTCCCATGTCTCGGTGGTGCAGGAGGCTCTACTATATCCTCCTCCTCCTCCCGCTCCTCCTCCACCTCCTCCTCACCTCCACCTCCACCATCATCATCATCTCCATCTCCACCTCCACCTCCACCTCCACCTCCACCTCCACCACCGAACTATCACTCTCCTCCTCCCCATCGAACTATCCTCCCTCCTCCTCCCCATCGTAACTATCCTCCTCCTCCTCCCCTATCCCTATCGGCCGTGCCTCCTCCTCATAGCTCATCGCCATCGTGTGGCTCCCTCGTCTTAGGGCCTTCCTCCGGTTTTCTTCTCTCTCCAAACGCTTATCGGCCTTCCTCTTTCTAGTAGAAACGGTCATAGGTTCACGTGCCTACAAAAAACACAAATAAGAGAGAGACAATACATTAGAGACATCTCGTGTGAAACCACTCGAGATGCATCTCGAGTGGGTTTATACGAGACATCTCGTATAAACCCACTCGAGACGCATCTCGAGTGGTTTCACTCGAGATGTCCCATTAAAACCCGGTTCATTGCTACCCAGGTTTATGCCAAAACTTGGATTCAATTTTAAACAATCTAACACAAATCAACAACAACAATGGGATGACATCTCGAGTGAAACCACTCGAGATGCATCTCGAGTGGAGTTTATACGAGACATCTCGTATAAACCCACTCGAGATGCATCTCGAGTGGTTTCACTCGAGATGTCCCATTAAAACCCAAGCTTCATTGCTACCCAGCTTTATGCCAAAACTTGGATTCAATTTTAAACAATCTAACACAAATCAACAACAACAGTGGGATGACATCTCGAGTGAAACCACTCGAGATGCATCTCGAGTGGGTTTATACGAGACATCTCGTATAAACCCACTCGAGATTCATCTCGAGTGGTTTCACTCGAGATGTCCCATTAAATTAGGTTTAAGTTTACCTTCTTTACGGGCACGGTCGAAGAGGACGCTCCGGCGACGATTACTTTGGCGGTAGCGTCGGCTCCAGTGCGGCGGGGTTGGGACGCCGGGATTTTTACTCTCACCATTATCGATTTTTCCTTTTTCCGTTGTTGCGAGTCGATTGAAATCGCCTTTCTCTCGTTCGTTCACAGAGAAGAGGGAGAGTCTGAGAGAGAGAGTGTTTGAAATGATAAAAAAAAAAATTGGTATATAAAGGGGCAAATTAGTAATTTCCCGGGATCCCTGTATTTTAAACTCCCTGTATTTAGAATTTGCCGAGAATGAGTGAGCAGAATAGTAAAGATTTTTTGTCATTATTTTAAGAAAAGTGAAGCTTTGAACAAGACATCCATTTTGGTAAAAAGTTAAGTTATTAATGGGGTGGGGGAGTATATAATATAACAGTGATCTAAATAATACGTGGGCCATTTCCCAGGTCAGTGTAGGTAGGGGTACCATCGAGATTTCGGTATCACATCCAGTTCTCAATTTACCTCCGCTCCTTTCTTCTCCGGCACACATCACCAATCGACGCTTCGGACGTCCGTCTCCGCCAGTCGATCGGCGCCTTAGACCATCATTTCCAACTGTTGATCGATAACTCCGATCGATCTGTCCAACTTTTCCGTCTCTCAAGGTCCGATCTCCGAATTACATGCTCAGTTTTTAAATTCCTTCAGTAAAATTCTCATTTGATTTAATTTTTCAGACATTCAGTAATTCATATTTATTTAACCTTTGCTTCCATGCTTTGAGAATCTGCACAATTATGCTCGTCATCATCATCATCCTCATCCTGACTGAATTAATTAGTAGAAATCTGGTTAATATTAACGGGACTATGTTTTGATGCAAGTAAAATAATTTTTATTGAGTAAAGAGAGCGTCTGAGAAATTAAATAATTACTCCGTCCCAAAATGAATATCCAAAAAAATGGAAAAATTTGCTATTGATCGAGAGCAAAATTGAAATTTTGGACATTCATTATTTAGGAGCGAAGGGAGTAATAGATATCCATGTATTGGACGTGTTAATATGTGAATATCATTGCCTATTATTTTTTGAATTAGTCGGCCCCCAAATTGATCTCTAAGTATGCAGTTTTGTGATATTTATCCTTTTAATGGGCTCTTAAACAATTTTTCCATGCAATTTTACAAATATAAACTTACACTCTATCGATCTGTCTCCTTTGTGCTTGTCTCAGATGGATTTACCAGTAGATTGGTCGAATCCACAGAAAGATATTTTGGAACTTATCTTTGAATGTCTCAAAGACCCTTCAGATGTGCTTCATTGCCATGGGGTGTGTCGTTCATGGTACTCTGTTGCTAGACATTTCTCCCGCCAACACCTTCAAAATCTGCCTCCATTGATAATGTTTTCAGAAACTATCCAGACAAACTACGAGAGCAGCAGCAGCAGCAGCAATAGTACTTCTGACAGGGAAATTGTTTTTTACAACTGCCATTCTAGAAGGCGTTACAGCTTTTCTTTTCCCCCAGATTTGCACGAAAGTTGGCTTTCAGGTGGCCCTCATGGCTGGATAATATCAACTCAGCGTAAAAAACCATACAAGATTTGTCTAATGAATGCTGTTTCTCATGCCTTAATTAGGCTCCCAAATGCTAATAGCACTAGGAATACTAACAAGCTGAGATTAATCATGTCTGCAAACCCTTCTTCTGATCCCAACTGCACTTTTCTGTCCATTAGTAAGTTCGGAAAATATTTTGCAATCTGCAGATTAGGAGATACAAACTGGAGAAAACTAGCAGCACAAGATTTGTCCGATTGGACCGATTGGACCGATTATGGTGCTGCTACTTTTTACGATGGTCATTTCTATGTTTATTATCGTGGCGGTATAATCTTGAAGATAGATGTCAGCAATTGTCAAGTTTCTAAGTTATTTACTGAAACTGAAGGCCCAGGTAGGCAAGAATCTCGTGATAGTAATACGACTAGGAATGACTATCTGATGGAGTCAACGGGGGAGTTGCTACATATTTCAAAGTGCTTTCGAAGAACAGGAGTTACAGGAGAAACTGAAATAAAAGTTTATAAATTGGATCACGAGAGGAATATTTGGGTTGAGGTTGAGGATCTGGGAAACCGAGCTCTCTTTGTGGGGTATAATAATTCTAATACAGTAGTTGTTCCTGAATCAAATGGAGGAGAATATGGGAGCCGTTTTGGAAGATCAACGGTGTGTAGAGCCAACTGCATATATTTCATCGACGACTCTGATTACGTTATGGAGAATCAGGTTAGCTCTGATGGTGAACGTAGAGGGGCGTATGACATGAATACTCGAGAATATAAGGGGTGGATCACGGGACTTAGACCAATTTGGTTCAGTGCCCCATTGAGTTGGATCAGACCAGAAGTGTAAAACTTGATTTGCCAAAGTTATCTGGAAGAATTGCATCCTAAAGCCAATTTACCAGTAGATTTTTTTTTTTTTGGGTGTGTGTGCTGTGATTGTAATATTACTCTGTACTTGTTTGCAGTTGCTTGCTGATACTCAAATGCGTTAGAGTTTTTTTCAATCCTTTTCTTGCAAGGTTCTTGTTTTCTTTCAAGCAAATCCTACCCCTTATAGGATATTTTCTGACTGTATAAATGTGTGTATATTTAGCCCTATGATTACAGAAGCACAAGATTTGTTTCGGTTAATGGGTCCAACTCTGTACAACTAGTGTCGGTGGTGGAGCCAGAAATTTTTATAAACTGGACAAAATAGAAAATATTAATAGCAAAATTTAGTTTAAGGGGGAGGGGGAGGGGGAGGGGGCAAAAATTTAATACAATGCTTATTAATTTTTTGTTATGTCCAGCTTAAGAAATCGTAAATTGATAAACTACAATTGGAAATTGACTTCCAATTAAGAACAAAATTATAATTCAGAGTAGATGAGAAGGGAATTTGACGGAGATTCAGAGTATGAGATGAGAGAGAAAGTTGAGATTTCTGTTATGTATTCATGAGCCATGAAAATGGCGATTTACAGCATTATAAGGAGAGAGAACGACGTTGTCCTAATTAAAGAAAAACGCGTACATCAATGCTCGTTATTGAAATTATTGATACGCTAACTCCAGACGATGCCGTATACTTCTATCCTCAAATATAACGGTCACCCTCTGAACGGAATAAACCGAGCTACGAACATGGGCTTGCCCGAACCTGGGCCCAACTATATTGGGCCATGGGTATTATATATTCATCAAGTGTTAGGGCCGAGCATTATCTTCCTCGTATGCCGAAGAACATTTACCTTGACTAAATGTCGCCATTCTTGGGCCGGCCTGTCTCAATTTCCGAGGAGAGAAAAGTCCTTTGCTCGGCATGTCATCAATTACCGAGGAAACAAAAGTATTTTCCCCGGCATATTTTCATGTCAGCCATTTACCAAATGACGAGGAAACAAAGTCACTTTCCTCGGCTAATTTGCCTAAGGCCGAGGAAAATCATTTGTCTTCCTCGGCGTTCCGGCTAGCAGTTACAATCCTTCTTCAACAAGGATTATACAGTTGTAACCCAATCAGGATTACAAGTACCAATATCAATTCAAGTCAAATAAGGAGTCCTTAACAGATATGATCTTCTTAAGATTATATCTTATCTCTTTACAAGTTCATTCCAACATGGATTCTATCTATCCATTCCTATAAATACAAGCCCCATGGCTCATTATTCGGTACGTTACTTTTTACATTGGAGAAACTCTGTCAATTTGATTTCTCTAATATCAACCGTGAACTTACTCTCACGCGGAGGGCCTGTAGCCGGATCCGCCCCGGCTTAGTTTACGTGTTTTCTCTTATTTTCGGGCCTTGCAATCGCCTGAGCATTCGACGCTTGGATTTGGGCCGATTTGTGATTTTGGCATCATCAATTGGTTCCATTGCCGGGAAATCGATTCAAACACCCTTTGTTTGGCACGGAAAATCTCGCCCGAGAAGCTATTTTCCGTTGGATTTGTTCTTGATCGAAATTGGTAATTTTCGCTCCGACAGCTCGTTCTTGATTCGGTCGGAATTTGTAAACTTCCACCGGAAATTGCATTAAGTCGGCCGGAAACTGCTAGTTCTCAACTGAAGCGAAATTTGTGGCTTGAATTTTTGTGTTGGAAAAATCACAATTGGCTGTTCGTTTTGGTTAAAATTTACCCTAATTTTAGCCATAAATTCGAATGCAGTGAAATTGGGATTTTTGGAAAATTTTGCATTTAATAATCTGTTTGTGATTCGTAATGGACGGACAATTCACAAGTGTTACTGCTGAGGATCCCACCCAAGTGAATGGGGGAAACACCGGAGCCGAGGAGCCACTGCCTCCTCCTCCTCCTCTACCTCAAGCCGATGCCATTCCTCCCCTTGCCATGACTCTTCGTTCCAGAGGTCAGGCAAATGCCGAGGGAGAGGGCAATGACCTTCCTCGTCCTACTCGTACTCGTGGGAAGCAAGCAGGAAGGAAGAAAACAAAGAATGCCGACGCCGGTCAAGCAGGAGGATCTCAACCCGTTGACCGACGCTCTTTGTTACATAAACAAATGGAGACTTTGCAAAGGATGTATGAGACACAAGTTGCTCTGTTGCAAATGGACCCAGACCATTCCATGGCTCCCTTCATTGTACCATCAATGGGCCCACCTTTGAGAAAGGAACAGGGAGCATCGTGCTCCTCCCCGAAGACCGCCGAGCTACCACCGCCAACTCCCGTGGATTCTCCTCATCCTCGGCATAACAAGAAGCATAAGGAGCCGGTGGTCGACCTGAGAAGCCAAATAACTCCTAGGGAAGAGGAAGTGAACTCCGAGGACCTAAGAACAAGACTCGGCCTTGAATAGACGCCTATCACCTGCTCGCCTCATCATGACACCTAGGCGTCCCGCGTCTCCTCGAGCTCGTCGGCCAGATTCTCCTCGTCCTCGTCATTCAGATTCTCATCGCACTCGTCGACCGGACTCTCCTCGTCCTCGGCATCGGGAATTTGCTAGGCCAAGGACCCCAGAGCCCTACAGGATGATACTTGGCGCACAAGACCTGGAACCAAGACGTGATAGGGCCCCCTCCAAACGTGATGGTCACCGTCATGAAGAAAAGCATAGTAGGGTGAATGATCGCCCCAAAGAAAAGTCCGTTAGAAGCTCCCAACGAAGCACTCGCTCAAGCAGTGAGAAGGAAATAGAAACAAAGCAATGGGAGTTGCTGAAGCAAAGGCTGGATGATATGGAGAGGGGAAAGAAGTATAATGACGATGATTATGATTGGGCCACCCGTCCGTTTTCCTTAAGGATAACTGCAGCACCTCCCCATCCTAACCTCAAGCTCCCAAATTTCGAAAAATATAACGGAACCACTGACGCCAAGGACCACGTGCAAAGTTTTGAACAAACCATGAATCTCCTCACCACTGCTGATGACTTGCTGTGCAAAGCTTTCGCGAGCACCTTCTCCGAATGCCTTTGACTGGTTCCGTGAGCTCAAGAAAGGCTGCATCGATTCTTTGGAGGGGCATGAGGAGAATGTTCTTAGATCACTTTGCCACTACTGGGAAGAGGAAGATGAGATTAACCGACTTGGCCAACATTGAACAAGGGAAGGGGAGACCACCCTTAGCTACTACAATAGGTTCCGAAAATGGCGAGATCAAGTCGAAGAAAGCCTTACCGATAGGGAGGTCATAGTTTGCTTCAACTACGGGTTAAAGTCTGGCCCCTCATTTATGAACTCTCGCCCAGGGAACCCAGCTCCAAGGCCGAATTGTACAAAGTGGCTTATGCCATTTCCATGGCCGAAGATAAGACAAAGAAAAGGGAGCCGACAAGACGGAACCTGAAGCAACTAACTCCGACGTAATGACAATGGGAACGGCAAGAAAGGAAAAATAAAACCGTAAGCACCGAGAAGCCGGAGTTCACCCCCTTACAAAGCCCATCTCCGAAATCATGCAGATGGTGAACCTTCCTCCACCTCGTCCGCTGACTTATAACCCGAAGTATCCCCGCAACAAGAACAAATACTGTGATTTTCACAAGGACAACGGGCACACCACTGATGGTTGCTGGGCCCTTAAGAAGATAATCCAACAATGGGTTGACGAGGGAAAGTTAGACCGTTATGTCATGAAGAAAGATGGCAAGCGAAAGCGGAAGCAAGAGGAGAGTGAAGATGATTCCAAGAGTGAGGATGAAGATCGAAGGCCTCCTAGAGCTAAACTACATGTGATCCGCGAAGAGGTGACCTCCACCAGAAAGCTAAGGGATCAGATTCACGAGCTAAGCAAAGTATACCATGTCCCTGCTTGGATCCATAAAGCAGAAGAAGTCATTAGTTTTCTCCGAATGAGTTGGCGGGAAGTCGAGCGGCTCGTGAACGGCCATTGGTCATCAAGGGCCGAATTGACAATGTTGAATCCGAAAGACTTCTTGTTGATACGGGGCCTCCCGGGACATCCTATATTATTCAGCCTTCCAACAGATGGGGTTGAAAGACACAGCGCTAGAGCCATATCATGGAAGGCTTGAAGGATTCACCAACCATAAGGTTGGAGCAAAGGGAACCGTAGAGCTAGAACTCGAAGTCGGCGATCATCCCTTCCGAGCCAAAGCTACTGTCACTTTCATAGTCATGGATTTGACTAGTGACTATCATGCGATTATTGGCATTCCAAGTCAAGCCAAACTTGGGATGGTAGCCTCCCTTCCTCACCAACGAGTTAAATTTCCCACTCGTGCTGGCATTGGATGCGTGAGGGCAACCCCCAAAGATTTCTTGGAACATGTTGTCAAAAGCCGGAAAAAGTCAAAAAGCGTGGAGATAGATACGCCCGAGGAGAACATCAAGATCACCAAATCTCAGAAGACCACGGAAACTAGCTCTAGAATGAACTATATCCGTGAAGTATGGGAAAGTGAGGAAGAGGAACCTATGGTCCTAGAAATTGTGGATGACCAAGGCATAACTCTAACCACACTGGAAGAAGAGCCTATGGTCCTAGAAACTGCGGATGACCAAGGCATAGTTCTACCCATCTCCGAGGAAGACCCCATTCTCGTCAATGACCGTAACTCGGGGCCAACCATGACTCGGGGAAGAACGATCTTCCAGACATTGATAAACTTATGGAGGAAGTAGGCCTCAATATAAACGACAATGAAGGGAGAAGAATCAGAGAGATCATCATCGAATCCCTGGAATTTCGAGACGGACCAGAAATGAAGCCTGTGGATGAGCTAGAAGAGGTAGTCATTAATCCTGACTATCCCGAACAAAAAATCAAGCTAGGAGGCCAGCTATCACAGGAAGAGAAAGAAAGAATCATATCCCTCTTGAAAAACAGTCTCGACGTCTTTGCTTGGAGAGTCGAAGACATGAGGGGAATCAATGAAGAAGTAGCCCTCCACCGCTTAGAAGTTGATCCTCTAGCGAAGACCATCTCCCAGACGAGGAGAAATTTTGCAAGGGACAAGGAGGAAGCTATAAAAGAAGAGGTGCAGAAATTACTCGCCTGAATAATTCGCGAAGTTAAATACCCTGTTTGGTTGGCTAATGTCGTTATGGTGAAGAAGCAAAACGGGAAATGGCGTATGTGCATAGACTTCACTGATCTAAACAAAGCCTGCCCCAAGGACGCCTATCCTCTCCCTTAATCGACAAGTTAGTGGACTCCATTTCTCGGACACCAAACTCTCACTTCTTAGATGCCTACTCGTGCTATCATCGATAAAAATGGCGAAAGAAGACATCGAGAAGATCGCCTTTCAAACACCCGTGGGGAATTTCTCGCTACATTATGATGCCTTTTGGGCTCAAGAATGCCGGTGCCACTTACCAACGGATGGTAAATCAAGTTTTTGCAAGTCGATAGGTAGAAACATGGAGGCTTATATTGATGACATGGTCATAAAGACCAAGGAAGGCAGCCACGTTCCGACCTAGAAGAAACCATTCATAACCTCCGAGCCAACAACATGAAGCCGAATCCAAGCAAGTGCGTGTTCGGAGTTACCGCAGGAAATTTCTGGGCTTCATGGTTTCCCAAAGGGGGATTGAAGCAAACCCAGAAAAGATCAAGGCTCTCATTGACATGAAGGAACCTACCACCATCAAGGAGGTCCAAAGACTTAATGGAAGAATTGCAGCCCTTGGAAGATTCATCGCCAAGTCCGCCGAAAAGTCACTGCCTTTCTTCAAGGTATTGAAGGGTACCAAGAGCTTCTCCTGGACTCCTGAATGCTCGGAAGCATTCCTCCGGTTGAAGGAGTACTTGGGTTCCCTCCCTTGCTTAGCAGTCCGACTACCGGTGAGATGCTATATGTCTTCCTAGCCGCCACCGATCACGCCGTCGCACTGCCTTGGTTCGAAAGGATGAAGGAATTCGAAGCCGCCTATTATGTCTCAAAGGCCCCGTCCGATGTGGAAAGCAGATATTTCAATGTGGAGAAGATAGCATACGCCCTAGTCATTGCCTCAAGGAAGCTGCGTGCATATTTTTCTGCACACCCTATCACCGTCTACACCAACGAACCATTGAAGAAAATCCTTCACAAGTTGGACGGCTCGGGACGTCTCCTTAATTGGTCAATCGCTCTAACGGAGTTTGATATCACTTACCAACCAAGGAAGACCCTCCTAGCACAGCCTTTGGTCGACTTCATGGTCGAGATCGCCTTTATGGGTGAGCATCTCCCCACCTCCAGAAGCAAAACGCGCCGGAGGAAAAGACTCTCCCATTGAACTCCCATCCAACCGTTGGATCCCGTATACGGACGGATCAGCTACCAAGGAAAGAAGCGGAGCCGGAGTAGTACTAGCAAGCCCGAAGGAGAATATACTATACAAGATGCCATCCGCTTCAGTGTTTCCTCGCCTCTAACAACCAAGCCGAATACGAGGCTCTCATATTTGGCATTGAGTTGGCCTCCTTCTATGGAGCAACTAAGGTGGTCGCTTTCGTGACTCCCAGCTTGTTGTCAAACAAGTGAAAGGAGAATATAACACTCAAGATGTCACCCTTGCCAAATATAGAGACCTGGTCCTAGATATGACGAAGAAAATGGAGTTTTTCGAGCTCAAGCGTATAGGAAGGGAAGACAACCAAGTCGCAGACGTTCTCTCCAAACTAGCCACCATGGACGTGTCTCTGCGGAGACCAACCCATATGTAGTTTATGCCGAGGAACCCGCGTACGAAAGATTACAAGTCATGCTTCCGGACGAGGAAGAGAGATGCTTTGGATCGATGACTACATCGAATACATTGAGAAGGAGAAACTCCCGTAAGACGATGCTCGAGCCAAGCTTATCAAGAAGAGGTCTCCAAGATTCGTGGTGATGAACGGAATCCTCTACCGAAGATCTTTCACGAAGCCCGCTAAGGTGTGTCTATCCCAAGGAAACCGAGAACCTCCCGGCGTAAGTACATGAAGGTGTTTGCGGCGGACACCCGGGGCCGTAACCTTAGCCGACAAAATCATATCGCTAGGTTATTACTGGCCAAACCTAAGGGAAGACGCGCATGCCTATGTTCGAAAATGTGACAAATGCCAAAGGTTCTCTGACATTCCAAGACTACCTGCAGTCGAGCAAACACTTGTAATACCTACGTGGCCATTTGATATGTGGGGGATCGACCTCATTGGACCCTTCCCACCCGCCCGCGGTAATTGCAAGTACGTTATAGTAGCTGTTGATTACTTCTCCAAGTGGATAGAAGCCAAGGCATTGGCCAAGATAACGGAAGAGAATGCGATCAACTTTGTTCATGACAACATCTGGTGCAGATTTGGCCTTCCGCATACAATTGTTTCGACCATGGCCTCCAATTCTCCACGGCATTTACAACCGAATTGGGAAGAGTCAAAGTACGCCATGCAAAATCTTCGCCAGCGCACCCCAAGGCAACGGCCGCGTAAGCCGCCAACAACCGGTCCTAACCGCCCTCACCAAGAACCTTGAAGGACGCGAGGGTAGATGGTTGGACGAACTTCCCTAGCTTTATGGGTCGTTCGCACAACCACCGGGGGCCAACCGGGGAAACCCCATTCGCACTAACTTTCGGTTCTGAGGCTATGGCACCGGCAGAGATGGCCATCCCTACAGTAAGGAACTCCCATTATGATGAGCAAGTCAACAAGGTCAATAGGCTCCTAGACCTGGACCTGATAGATGAAAAACGACTAGCTGCGCAGATGAGGATGGTGAATTACAAGCAAAGGACCAAGGCATATCACGACAAGAGGGTCATCAAAAGAGTATTCCAAGTGGGCGATTGGGTACTTAGAAAGATCGAAGCCACGGGTCGGAAAGCAGAACAAAACAAGCTCTCCCCAAATTGGGAAGGTCCCTATATCATCACTCAAGTCATTCGAGAAGGGACCTACAGATTAAGGACCAAGGAGGGGAAGGATCTCAAGCATCCATGGCATTCCGACAACCTTAGAAAATATTATCACTAGTCTAGTTTATTTTGCAATAGATTAGTTCTTTATTTTCGGTCTTTTATTTTCGGTCTTTTGTTTTCTTTTTGTCTTTTTAGTTGATAGGATTGCAGTTCTATGTAATCGCATTTCAGTTCTACGAAAGCAGTTTCTTCCAATATGCAAAACCACTATCAACTATCTACACTAACTCCGGAAGAAGAGGACTTTATCTCCAACTCTCTCAAACACACCAGCCAAGACCAAGGGTCTTCCTTGGCCTGATGGCTTACCAAACAGCCAAGACCAAGGGTCTTCCTTGGCCTGATGGCTTACCAAACAGCCAAGACCAAGGGTCTTCCTTGGCCTGATGGCTTACCAAACAGCCAAGACCAAGGGTCCTCCTTGGCCTGATGGCTTACCTACAGCCAAGACCAAGGGTCTTCCTTGGCCTGATGGCTTACCAAACAGCCAAGACCAGGGGTCCTCCTTGGCCTGATGGCTTACCTACGGCCAAGACCAAGGGTCTTCCTTGGCCTGATGGCTTACCAAACAGTCAAGACCAAGGGTCCTCCTTGGCCTAATGGCTTACCATGCATCCTACCAAGGGGCCACCTTGGTTCAGGATCACAAGTCATATGTAAAGCCAAGGAAAACTTCCTCGGCCTAAATAACGTACGAGCATAGTTAAAGCCGAGGAAACTTCCTCGGCCAAACCACTTGTTCAATATGTAAGCAATAAGGGACCTTCTTTGGATCCCACCTTCTCAAGCCCAGTGCCTCTGCCTAGCATGCAAGGATACGAGCAAGTTATTGAAACAACAAGAATCATAGCAAAGGATTTTTTCATTAATATTCAAATGAAATTACATATCCTATCATCTATTACAAAAAGCATAAAAGGAAAAACTATCCTAAGACTGCTGAGATTGCTGAACATCATCAAAAGGCTTTTCAAGCCAATCTTGAGTAATGGAGCCAGGAGGAGGAAGGTCCGTTTGATTGTTGAGAGCATCAGTTTCCTCGGCCCCTCTTCCTTCCTCGGTTTCCATGGCCTCGTGGATCTTCCTCGTCCCGGGATGGCCTCCACTAAATCTTTAATGTTGCCCGGACTACAGTGGGCCGGCCTCCACACTTCCCTGCATGCTTGAGCATCCTTGGCTGCTATCAATTCCAAGTTGCTTGCAGAGAAGGGGACTAAGTGATGGAGAGCCCTAACTTCCTCACTGTATTGGTCCCGGCATATCAGCATAGCTATTTTATTGATATCAAGGCCGGTGGAGGGATCACCAGATACTACGAGCAAGATGAAGGTATCCATCTTCGAACATAGTAGCCGTCTGCTCGTCCACGGCGTCCTGGAAAGCCGAGCTAGCTACCACAGCATCCTTGAATGCCGGGCTCTCCTTGAAGCGCGCCACAGCCTCATTTTCTTTGGCAGGAAGGGCAGCCTCCAGCCCTTGGTATTTGGCCTCAACTTCCTCGGCCTTAGCCTGAAGCTCAGCCTTGTCCGCAAGAGCTTTGGTCAGCTCCTCTCCTTTACGCCGGAGAAGCTCGTCGGCCTTGGCTTTTTCTTCCTCGGCTTTGGCCTTGCTTTCCTCGGCCCTCTTAACCTCGGCTTCCACCTTCGCCTTGGCTGCCTCAAGCTCGGCATCTTTGGCCTTGAGAAGTTTAACCAAGGAAGACTTCTCAGAATCGCTTTTGGCCGTGGCCGCCTTGGCCTCATTCATGCGTCTGGTCTTCTTCTTGGCCAAAACATTTTCATAGGCCGTGACGGAAGCCAACTGAAAGAAAGTTCAAATATTATGTTAAAAGAATGTATCAAATCAAAACCAACGATCAACGAGCAAGGAAAGGATATTCACCTCGGCAATTAAGAGCCCCTTGCGACAGAGCAAGGTATCATCGCTGGGAGCCTCCTGGACAAGAGCATCATAAGCATCCTCGTCCATAGATCTCTGGACTGGGGCTCTGCCCAATCGTACCAAGGGCCCCGTCCTAGCTTGCAGAGGAATTCCTTTGAGCCGAGGAACATTGATGGCCATGCTCTTGGCCAGCTCGTCAGCCTGCTCAATAGTCTCAATATTCTGCATGGTTAGAGGAGGAAGAGGAGCATCAACCTGGGGAGCCTCAACGTGGGGAGCCCCACCAACATTAGCCTTCTTGGTTATAGGCTCCTCGGCACTCGAGGCTTGGGCTCTTTTGGAGCCAGATCTCCGAGCAACGAGGCGGCTTTCCTCGGCTCCCGCTTCCTCGGCACCAGTAGAAAGGTCAGCCATGTCTCCAGTTACGGGTTCAACTGGATCCTCGGATGCCGCGTCCTCAGAATTAATCTCCTGATGCACTTTAAGAGGTAGGGGCTTATCACCCTGGACACCGAGCACCAAGTTACGAGCATTGGCCTCGTCCTTCCTCTCCACCAGAGCTGACTTCTTGCTCAGCTTTCTCTTTCGCCTGATCAGCTCCTGAGGACTTAGTCTCTCCATGGCAAGGGTGGCTTCTTCCTCGGTAGTTAAATCTGTAAAGACAAGGAAGAAATGGTCAAGTACGAGCAAAATAATATGCAAAAAATTACAAGTATAGGATAAAAGTTTACGTCCAACAATGTTAGGTGCTCCAATACACTGGTCGCGGGGACGCTCATCGTGGCACCTAATACAGTCCTCGTGAAATACAAAGCCTGGATGTACCGTCCAATCATTGAAACGACGACCTCGTTTAACATTTACAAGGGGAGCTACCCCGTCCTCGTTCCCCGGCATCAATCCTGCCTGGATATAGAAATGATCCGAGGATTCAACTTGCTTCCACCCAGACCCCTACCCCGGCAAACTCTTCTAGGCGTTTGATCGAGCTTTGGTCCACTCATATTGTTGGACAGCGAAGGAAGATGTTGGATCACCGCAAGGAGATCGGAACTCCCAACCCCGGCGGCTCTCAACTCGGATGACATGATGATCCCACTGGAACTTTACTAGACATGGGGAGGAGCAATTTTGTTTTCCTATTGGCACTCCTAAGTACTACCAGCCATTGTTCCTTAATGACTTGGATAATATAGAAATGACGGAAGGCTCCCATGGTCGGCTCATAGCCTAAACTACGGCAGAGGATGATAAAGCTGACCAAAACCCTAGTACCGTTGGCTCCTAGCATGGCTGGAACTGCCTTTACATCATCCAAAAATTCGCAGATGAAGGGGTCCAAAGGAAGACGAAGCCCTTGTTGGAACTGTTTATAATAGAAGTGGACATAATCTTGATTGTAGTAGAAGTTCGTCTCCTCCTTCTCCGTCTTCGGCTCAATCTTGCCCATATAAGTTAACTTGTACTCATCCCGGTTCACCTTGTACTTGGAGTACAATTTTTCAATCATGGGATCCCTGTGCTTTGGTGCCCTCTCCACTTGCTTTCCTCGGCTACCTGCTCCTCGGACTCTTCTTCGGACTAGGCGGGCATCGGCTTGTGCACCTTCAACGAAGGCGTCAACAATCTGAGTAGACGAGGAGGGCTCACCTTCTCTTCCCGTCATATCTGCATAAAGACGAGGAGACCAAGTTATTTACCTCGTCAATGGCTGATTAAATGACGGGGAAGGAAGATTCCCCTCCTCGTCATTCCATAAGGCCGAGGAAGGAAGATCTCCTTCCTCGTCATTTCATAAGGCCGAGGAGGGGACCGTACCTCTCAGACGCTCACGCATTTCGCGATGGGAGGCCGGGTAGAACAGTTCGATGTGCTCCACCATTTGAGCCCTATCCTCAAACACTATGATGTTGGGAGAACCGGCACTCAATCCTATCTATTCTTGTGGAGTCCTGGGTATTGAATGAATAAACGGGAGCGCCGTAACCCCTCAACCGCTTGCTTATATCATCCAAGTTCAAGATCATCCATGGACCCTCTCTCTACGATAGACCCTCAAATTTCCAGTATGATATCCATAACGGAATCGGGGAGAATGGTCCCAAGATCGAGCCATTTCTAAGGGGAATCAAAAACGAAGGGGGAGTTCATTCAATATTCTAGAAATTTCATATAAAATGCAAAGAGAATTGAAGAAATGAAGTTTTTAAAGTTTTTATCAAGAAAAGCTTCAACCTTCAACAATGGCGGTTCTTGGCATAGACAAATTCACTCCTAAACCCTAGACAACGCTGGAGCATGGAAGCTGTAAGAAAGGGAGGAATTTCATACCTGAGTTTGCAAGAATGAATGGAATCACGTAAAAGCAACTTCGCCGGAAAACAAAGCTCGCCGAACCGGGGTTGAAGGTTGCCGTGATCGCCCGAAATCCCTTTTGCCTTTGCTCTCAATTGCTTGGGGTTTGTAAAGAATGAAATGAAAAGGGTTTTAGTTTTTATACCCCTCCAATCCCGGTCAACCCGTGGGTAAAGTAAAGATCCAGCCCGAGTCCCAAGAATTAAATGCGAAATGATGGTTTCGGGCGTGACAAGACCGGGGGCCCTGTAATGGCGGCCGTCGGCCATATGAAGCGACGCCGAGGATGCGTGTCAAACCCGTTCGTATTCCATATGCCGAGGACGAGCTAACTTTCTATTCGTCTAAGCCGAGCTAGAAAGTTGGGGGCCACTGAACGGAATAAACCGAGCTACGAACATGGGCTTGCCCGAACCTGGGCCCAACTATATTGGGCCATGGGTATTATATATTCATCAAGTGTTAGGGCCGAGCATTATCTTCCTCGTATGCCGAAGAACATTTACCTTGACTAAATGTCGCCATTCTTGGGCCTACTGTCTCAATTCCGAGGAGAGAAAAGTCCTTTGCTCTAAGATGTCATCAATTACCGAGGAAACAAAAGTATTTTCCCCGGCATATTTTCATGTCAGCCATTTACCAAATGACGAGGAAACAAAGTCACTTTCCTCGGCTAATTTGCCTAAGGCCGAGGAAAATCATTTGTCTTCCTCGGCGTTCCGGCTAGCAGTTACAATCCTTCTTCAACAAGGATTATACAGTTGTAACCCAATCAGGATTACAAGTACCAATATCAATTCAAGTCAAATAAGGAGTCCTTAACAGATATGATCTTCTTAAGATTATATCTTATCTCTTTACAAGTTCATTCCAACATGGATTCTATCTATCCATTCCTATAAATACAAGCCCCACGGCTCATTATTCTAAGACGTTACTTTTTACATTGGAGAAACTCTGTCAATT
The DNA here is from genome assembly GCA_022495995.1 of Adenophora triphylla var. japonica. Lineage (NCBI taxonomy): Eukaryota > Viridiplantae > Streptophyta > Magnoliopsida > Asterales > Campanulaceae > Adenophora > Adenophora triphylla. Next base: position 202,377 of record JAFEMH010003331.1, read on the forward strand.
TGATTTCTCTAATATCAACCGTGAACTTACTCTCACGCCGGAGGGCCTTTAGCCGGATCCGCCCCGGCTTAGTTTACGTGTTTTCTCTTATTTTCAGGCCTTGCAATCGCCGGAGCATTCGACGCTTGGATTTGGGCTGATTTGACGATTTTGGCATCATCACCCTCAAATAAGAATAATTATTTTTAAAATTGTCTTAGACTCTAAAACATGCCCAATAGCAATAGCCACTCCGACACGACCACTATATGTTTGATCTTTGGCATTTTATATATTAAACTCATTAAAATGATAATCCACGTTAATTCAAGGCATAAAATGATATAATGAACAATTAAATACTTTTATTACACAAATTCTGACAAACAGTGGTCGTGCCGGAGTGGTTATCGGGCATGACTAGAAATCATGTGGGCTTTGCCCGCGCAGGTTCGAATCCTGCCGACCACGTTCCATTTATTTTTATATTTTTTTTACAAAATTTAATAATACTTGCAATTTCGTACATTTTAACATTTTTATTTGCAAGCTAGCTTGTCACTGTTGCAGAGAGAGGAAATGGAAACAACTTGATGGCAATGAATTCATAATTCATATGAAAACGCTTCACATCATTATCGTACGCACCCGATTGTGAACCTATTTAATTTTCGCCATTCTCATAATCTTGCTAGATTTTCCAAAAGCTTTAAATCTTACTACTACCAAAATGGCTTCGCGTAGGTAGCTTAAATTCACCTCAACATTACAAAACGTTAATATTTGCCAACAATGAAACATACAAAGATAGAAGGTTTATTTACTTGATATTTCCAAATGCTCCTCCTTTCTTTCCATCAAAAATTTCTCAGTATGTTAAGACATAAAGATTCAATAATTAGCGCTTTGTTCGTCACGCTATCTAGATTCATGCTCATAATTAAAAAGGTAGTATTTTTACGCCTATATATACCTAGGCGCGCACCGGATATTATAGAAAGAAAAGGAGGAAGAGGAGGAAAAATAAGATCAAAAAATGGAGGATAAGCAACAATCTAAACCTCTTCAACTATCAATTCTTCAGCATTGGTCCTTCCATGTTTTCCTAGTTTTCTCGATCCTCCCTGCACTTTTCCTATTTTCGCACTTTCTTGGTTTGGGTTCTCGGGTGACCTCGATTCTAACTGAGAAAAAAGATATAGACTACAAAGATGCTCTATTCAAGAGTATCTTTTACTTTGAGTCGCAGCGTTCTGGTCATTTGCCTAACAGCCAACGCGTCACTTGGCGCCAGCATTCTGGCCTCTCTGATGGCTTTGCACAAGGAGTAAGTGCATGCACCTTAACCTATCTTATTATAAATATACTCCCTCCGTCCCAAAATGAACATCCAAAAAAATTCAAATTTGCTCTTAAATAAAGTAACTCATGTAATATAGAAGTCGGACTTGAGACTTTTGTGCAGCTGACTGCACACATGCACTAGATTTGTACATTTGGAAACTGATTTCATTCCTGCATTTCCTTTTTCCGGGGAATGTTTTTGCAGGTGGATTTGGTGGGCGGATACTATGATGCTGGCGACAATGTCAAGTTTGGCTTTCCCATGGCATTCACCGTGACAATGTTGTCGTGGAGTGTGCACGAATATAATGACCAAATTGTGGCTGCCGGAGAGTATGGCAATGCCCTCAAGGCAATCAAATGGGCAACTGACTACTTCCTCAAAGCACATTCTGAACCAAATGTCCTATGGGCTCAGGTACTCAAATTGTGCTTATATGTGTGTGTGTGTGTGTGTGTGCGTGCGCGCGTGTGTAAGATTACACTTGTGATTTTCAGGTGGGAGATGGGAGCAACGATCACGAGTGTTGGCAACGGCCAGAAGACATGACAACATCAAGACAAGCTTACAAGATCGACAAGAATCACCCTGGTTCTGATCTTGCTGGTGAGACTGCTGCGGCCTTGGCAGCTGCATCCATTGTGTTCAACAAAACAAATCCTCGTTACTCTAGCACTCTCTTACAACACGCACAACAGGTAAACAAATCAATATCACGTTAAATCTATAGACTTGAAAAATAAATCATTCAAAATTAATCTAATTACGATCAATTTTGTGCAGTTGTTCGAGTTTGCCGACAAGGTTAGGGGAAAGTACGATGATAGTCTCGAGATAGTGAAGGGTTACTATCCCTCGAGCGGCTACAAAGATGAATTGTTGTGGTCTGCTTTGTGGCTATACAAAGCCACAAAAAAGGCTTATTACTTGAAATATGTCATGGAAAATGGAAATGCCTTCGGCGGGACAACCTGGGGTATGGAAGAGTTCACTTGGGACGTTAAACACGCAGGCATTCAAGTCCTCGTCTCAAAGGTAACTTTTTCTCCTCATCGAATTATGAAAATTTTCAATTTCAGATTCTCTAATCTTTTAATTTCGTTTATAGTTACTAATGGAAGAGAAGCCTAAAGAATACGTCGAGATATTCCGACAGTATCGTTCAAAAGCCGAACATTACGTATGCGCATGCCTGAAGAAAATCAACACCACGAGCGTAAATCACACCCCGGGCGGACTTCTCTACATTAGGAAATGGAACAATATGCAACACGTTTCAAATGCAGCATTCCTATTATCCGTCTATGCTGATCAACTCCACACCAGCAATCAAACAGCCGACTGTCAAGGAACTCATCTGACGCCTGGCGAGATCTATTCCTTTGCGAAATCCCAAGTCGACTACATTCTGGGGTCAAATCCAATGAACATGAGCTATTTAGTTGGACACGGACGGAATTTCCCCTTGAAAGTGCACCACAGAGGAGCATCAGTTCAAGAGAACAAAGGTTATAGTGAGTGCACCGAGGGGTACAAGAAATGGTACAAAAGCTTGGGGCCAAACCCTAATGTGATCGCCGGAGCATTGGTTGGAGGGCCAGATAAGGAGGATCGGTTTACTGACGAGAGGGGGAAATTTGAGCAAACAGAAGCTTGCACATATAACACTGCTCCTCTCGTCGGACTTTTTGCAAAGATGTATGCTATGGAAACTTCCACTGATCACTCGTTTGCGAGTTGATAAATATATGATCACACGCTCCATTTACACTACTACAATTAAGATTTATTACTTATAATGGGGATTATTTTTTGTCGGAAGATGATAATGCCATGTCTCAATAGATTATAATGCAGTATTATGTGATTTGTAAGCATACCTGAAATGAAATATATCACGCGTATTTGCTTATTAAACTGTACAACATTTGCTTCCCCTCCTTGCATATTACTAAAGCACCATTACGACATTTTTCACTAATCATCCTCCGTTTTGTTGAAGTTCATAGCAGGTTTTGGCCGATCTCGTGGAAGTTTATCATCATTCTTGTGGAAGTTACCTTTGCCCATGGGTTCTTTATATTGTTCCTTGACAGCTTCGACATTAGGATTAGGGTCCTTTGTAGCGGCCAAAGCTCCATCTTGTGCCTTGTCTATAGTTTGACTGGCGAATCCCTGCCAGTCCTTGGCTTCAACCGCTTTCTCCATCTCTGCCTTCTCTTCGCTTATTCTCTTGAACTCTTCGAGCGTCGACGGTGCCCTCTCTTCTCTTCCAACATTCGTTTCTCCACTGTATTTCTGATTCTCACCACAAATTAAGAGCAATTAGCAAACATGTTGCAGAATAAAGCAAGTATCAAGGACATGTAGTCACCATTTTAAGAACTATAATAGATGACACAAAGGTCTTGCTAACCCCCAACAAGCTGGAAATGCGATTTTCAACACACACATAGCCTAGTAACACACATTTGAGCATGAAAGCTCATATTTGCAACAAAATTAAATGCTTTATGTTTTTTATTTGGAAAAATTGCAAAAAAGAAATAAAAATACCCATTGTAGAGGGATCGACAACCTTTGTGATGTACGGATCCATTGAAGATTTGTTGTGCAATGCAGCGAAAGCAATTGACAGTAACCAAACACAAAAAGCAATTGGAATCGAAAGAGATGGAATTGTTTGGGGTTACAATCTTTATATACTAAGTAAACAAAACCCAGCCCAACTAATAAAGATAAATGAATAAAAAAGCCCGCAAACGTCTTCAGCCTCGGCAGCCCATGCGCCCGCCTGGATTCCTTCCAGGCGCCAGCCTCACGCCGCTTCAGCAACTGAATCGGCCTCTGGAGCCCAGGCGCCCGCCTCGTCTGCATCCATGCGCCCGCCTGGATCTTGTTGAAGCACAGGCCAAGCTACTGCTTTTGAGGCGCACGCCTCATGCATTACCAGGCGGCCGCCCCACTGCTGCCGAAGCTTCCACGTTTGCTGATGTTCCGCAATCCATACCCCTTTGCCAGGACATCGAGCCATCACATCCAACAAGATTCATTCGCTATCTTGATCAATTTATGGGTAGAAAATCTTTTTTTTTAATGGTTTTTTTATTAATGAATGACTTAATCTATTACAAGAATGACACTCGAAACTGCTAGAAACTTCACTTGATGGGGGTTAGAATCTCTGATCTCTCTGGTAGAAAGGAACAGAGTCAAGGGAATCTAGAAAGGATCGAATGATGCTTGAGCTAAATCTCTTTGGCCATAGGTAGAAGATCTAGTAGTTTTTACAAAAAAAAAAAAATAAAACTAGTATCTAAACGTAAAAGATGCAGAGTCAAGCAAAGATTGAAGAAAGCATGAGAATTGAAAGAGAGAGAGAGAGAGAGAGAGAGAAATACCCTTGGGGAGGCGATTGGGCGGAGGGAAATTGGAGGTGATGATAAAGGCCTCCTAAATAGCAGGGAAGACTGCGACGTAGAAATGTTGATCAACTGACGCCGACTCCCCATTCTGAGATCGGAAAATAGCAAGAGTAGTAAGGAAGAGTTAAAGCAAGGTCCGGATATGGATGGAAAAAATGGAGTATAATAATATTAAGCTCAGTGTCAGTGGCACTCCCAGAGCTCGCCACCACATCAAACTCTATGCAACAATAATCTCTCATTTGACAACAATACTCCCTCCCTCACACAAAATTTTTCACCTTCTACCTAAAATAATGTTTCTTTACAAATGGATTAGTTTGGTCTCAAAAACCGTCAAATTACATAGTTCGGTTTGATTTGTAGTACGACTCCCGGACCAAACGAAGCCAAATCAAATCGCGATTTGATACCGTTAAATCGAACCATCAAACCGCCAAATCAAACTATCAGACCAAAATATCAAACTAAACCATTAGGTCAAACCACCACTACTTCCCCCTCCCACTCGAAAAGGCACTTTTGATCAACATAAGTTAACTTTGACACAAACATTAATGCAAATCTAAACATTCTATTGAAATTCTAAAAATTGTTATTGATAAATCATTAAATGGTTTATGTTTAACAATTTTTAGAATTTCAATAAGATGATTAGATTTGCATTTATGTTTGAGTCAAATTTAACTTATATTGATCAAAAGTGTCTTTTCGAATGGGACGGGGGGAGTATATCGCATATACTAACGGACATTAGATCAATAAAATATCCTACATTACATCATACTAATACTAACTCCTGATTTGCATATTATTCAATATTAATTTCATCATTTATTATCTTCATTTTGATACATAACTAATCAATTACTTTACATGGTCGATATTATATAGTTTGTTTTCTTTCCTTCGGTCTCTCTCTTCCGCTAGTATCTCTCTTCACATTTCTCTTCAACTCCCGTATCTCTTGCTCTTTCTTCGTGATCACGAAAGATTTAATCAAATTTAATAATGAGTTGTGGTATGAAGCGTGGTTAGAATCGTAATTTGAATCACGATTTAAATCATATTTTAAGTCATAGTCCGAATCACGGTTTGAATCGCGATCTAAACCACAATTTGAATCACATAAATGAACCGCTGTTTGAACCAAGTCAAACCAAACCATAACGATTTAATTCAATTCAATTTGAAAATTTTCATAATAATTCGGATCCGTCTGAAATATTTTCAAACCGATAACTTGTAGTTTGATCAAAAATTCAACAAACATTCCTCTTTCAAGTTTGGAAGATAGGGTGCTCGAAATCACCAACGCTTCAAAGAAAAAGCAAGAGCGCAGTTCTGTCTTCAAAAAATTAAGTGGCCACAACTCAGGGGCACATAGATCTCAAAAGTGTAACAGATCAAAATTTTGCATCGCCACAACTCATGAGCACATAAAAAGTTCACCATCCAAGAAGAAGAAGCTTCAATAAAGCCATCCGTATGTAAAGGCCGTTCTTCGCTTGTCTAAAATACGCAGCTCGTGGATCCGCGTCAACCTCTACGGTAATCTACACGAAAAACAAAATTTAAAAGAACCAATAGCCATCAGTTAATTAAAATGTGGCAAACTAAGAACATTGACCGACCTCGTCAAGTCTTGGGAGAGGATGCATGACCACTGCATGCTTCTGCATTGCATTCAATACAGCCTGGTCAACAATGTATTTGCCTCGAGCTTCATCGTAAAGATCAATTCTCTCTCCAAATCTTTCTCGTTGAATGCGAGTTTGATATACCACATCACATTTAGAAGCAACTTCTATCAGATCTGAACTTTCTTTCCATTCAACTCCGTTTGATGTTAAGTACTCCTTTATATCATCCTAATGTCAAAAGCAAAGGGATTTAGTCAACACAAAAGGAAAAAAAAAGAGAAGAAATAGAGCAAATGAGCTATCAAAAACCAAATTTGTTATACAAGACTTATCTCCTACCAGTTATGATAGTAGTTATTCCCTGTCCCTAAATGAATGTCGAAAAAAAAATCAAATTTGTTCTTGATCAAGAGCAAATTTGAAACTTTTTTCGACACTCATTTAGGGACGCAGCGAGTAATTATTTAAATAAAATAAAATAAAAAACTTAATTTTATATGGTTGAATATATGCATACCAAAGGAATGATACACTATATGTTCGTACCTTCATCCTTACAACCTCAGGTGAGACAAAATAAATCTTGACATCCTTGTACTTGGCTAGAAGATATGCAAGTGAGCGAACAGTTCTTCCATTGCCAAGATCACCAACAAGTCCAACTTTAATTCCATCCAGTTTCCCTATTTCTCTTTCAATAGTGTATACATCCAAAAGGGCCTGTTGTATCAAATTGTGATCATATGATCAAGGCATGATTCAAATAGAATATAAAATGAGTTGGTCACAAAATGTAAGAAATCCGAGGGAATGCACCCCTCAGAAGAAGATGAATATAGATCGGCAAATAAATTTGTCACTTAGTTGGTTCTTGGCTTGCATAATCAACACAAGTCCACGAGATATGCTGATGACACATAAGTTGATTACCAAAACTATGTGACGGGACATGAGTCTTCTATTAGGTCCGTATGCTGCTGCTTCTCTGTTTTCTCATTAGCTATCAATCCAATTGCACACTTCAAACTCGCAGCCAACTATGTTATCAGAGCAAGTACTTGTTTAATAATCTTTTGAGCAGTTCCAAAAATAATTCATCTTTGAGAGTGCTAGTTATGACACTAATAATTTCTTAAATCTTCTCAAAGTGAATTCAGCAACATGGGTAAGAATGGAAGGAAACAATTTGATATTCTTGTTGCTTCACTCTAAATATCTTAATCAAGCAATTTACAAATGTGAATATAAACTATACAGCTAGAAAGTGTACAAAGAGAATGTGGAGGTATGTCGTATGTGTTAATAGTCATTCCAGGCGTTTGTGCCTGAGTGAGATAAAGGTGTTTGTACCTTAGTGAGATAAAGGCGTTTGTACCTTAAGTTGGATGAAGGCGTTTGTACCTTAAGTTGGATGAAGGCGTTTGTACCTTAGACTGGATGAAGGCGTTTGTACCTTAGTTTGAGATGAAGGCGTTTGTACCTTAAATGAAGCAGATGAAATCTACTGATTTTTCAGTATAGCGAGCCTGATGTATGATGAAGAAATATGTAGAAAAGAAAAATGAATTCCTTCTTCTATCGATCAATCTCACCTCCTTGTTTTTTACAAATCATCAAAGGTAACTACTCCCTCCGTCCCAGACCAAGGGTATACGGGGGGGATTTCACGCTTCTTAAGAAGTTTTTTAAAAAATGAATAAAAGTTAAATGTGAGATATGGAATAGTAATTAAATGTGTGGTAGGAAATATGAGAGATAATGTAAAAGTTAAATGTGTGGTAGGGAATAGGAGAGAGAATGTAAAAGTTAAAAATATTTAATAGGAGAGAGAATGAGTGGGAGGAATAGTAATTAAATGTGTGGTAGGAAATAGGAGAGAGAATGTATAAGGATATAATGAATGGTTTTTTTGTAAATATATGAAGATGATAAGGGTATTAATATATTCAAAAACTTGCCTTTTTTGGAAATGAACTCTTGGTCTGGGACGTTCCAAAAGGGAAAGATGAACCCTTGGTCTGGGACGGAGGGAGTAAAATACATTCAAAGGGATCGTCACTAAACATGATTTGCTTTTGCATAATATTAATTTCTTAGAGTAAAGATGTGTGTACCTGAGTAGGATGTTGTCCTGGTCCATCTCCGGCATTAATAACAGGAATGTTTGCAGTCATTGCTGCTCTTCTAGCAGCACCACTTTCAAAGTGCCTCATCACAATTATATCCGAGTATCCTTCCACAGTTCTTATCGTATCTGCAAATCCAGGTCAAGAACCATAACCAACAAAATGTAGAGGGGAAAAAAAATCACAAATTCAGACAAAGGAAAACTACCTTCAAGGGTCTCTCCTTTTGCAGCTGAAGAGTATTCTCGTGCATTTTCAGTAGTCAAAACTTCCCCACCCAAGCGCCTCATAGCTGATTCAAATGAAAGCCTAGTCCTAGTAGATGGCTCGTAAAAGAGAGTAGCCATTAGATACCCACTGAGAATTTGGCTCCTCGATGACTTTTTCTCAATCTTTTCCATTTCACGAGCCACTTCAAATATGGCATCGAGTGTATCTCTATCAAATTGTTGAGCTTCAATCACATCATCGAGTTGAAACTTATCCCCAGTCAAGAAAGTCCGTTTACTTTCAACATCCACCGCTCTGCATTGCACTTTATAAGCTGGTAGGGAAAACCTACCACTTTGTTCCCAACTCAAAGATTTATCTTTAGGCAATACCCTTGAAACGAACAGGTCGGCAGACACAAACTTTGGCTTGGAATGGACCAAATGTTTACATAATAAAATTGATTTATTGCACATGAATTCACTATTACTCTTAATTGGACTGCAAGTGGGCATGGTGCCACGGAAAGTACCAGTCGAAAATGCAGAGGAAGAACCCATTTCGTGAACCAGAACAACCTGAACATCCTGAATGAAATTAAAATTGTTTTTTTTCCTAACTTTTGCTGCTTCTTTTTTTTTTGAACTCCTCAGTATCAGAACATTAAACAATGAAAAAAGCCATCCAAAAAAGCAATGCAATATCCCACAAACTATATAATAACCTGAAATTCAAAATTCAGGGGCGGATCTAGCCTTTTTTTTTTTACCTAAGTCACCCACTATATCACTATATATATATATATATGTAACTATTTTTCACTGTTATTATTGTTTACAATATTTTTTAAATACCAAGCCCGTGCGGTTCCAAAATCCTGGATTCGCGCCTGCTGAAATTCCTATTGAATAAACAAAGTTGCAACATGTATATAATACGTAGTAAAATTTCTCATTAACCGAATTAGAAAAAAAAAAAAAAAACAATCTTGATAATTATTCAGAGGAAGAGAAAACTAAACAATCTTAATGACAGAGAGCAGGGTTTTTAGAATGGATATGCGAGAATTCGCAGCATTTATTCACTCACCCGTTTGATGATTTCCAACGCCTGTCGCCGCAATCGACTATCAAGGAGCCGGAGGAGACGGTGAGAGTCAGAGCATTACTAGGTTGTTTTTATATATACGCAGGCAGGGAGCCAGGGTTTGTTTTTTAAAAAAGAAATCCAATTTATTACATACGTTTTCGATTTTATTATTAAAATAACTTTTTATTACATTGAAATAAGTTTACTAGCTAGTATTCCATTTGCCCAGTTTAAGGTATTGTTAGTTTCCTTTTTAGTGTCCATTTAAACCTTAAATGTCTAAGATGCTATGACCAATAAACCCCTAATAATAAGATAAATGAAAATGACTAATAAATTGAGACATTTTTTAAACTCGCCAATAAATGAGTCTTGTATTTTTGCTGAACCAGAATGCCCCTTTGCCACAATCACACGCACCACATCCACGCGTCCCTGTACTTTGTTTCTCTCTCCTTTCTCTCTTTACTTTTTTTTCTCTTAAATTTTTAAAATGCTATATCTTAAAATCTAAAAGTCGAAAAAATAATACGAAATCACTGTTTTAATCACATCGCCAAGACGAATCAAACAAGTTTACTTATCATATGTTTCAAAATTTATAAATAAAATAAAATTAATTTTCATTTGTAAAAATCTGAGAAAATCATTTATTATTTGTTCACACATGAGTATAACTCTATAATGGTTTTCACATTTATAAACTGAGAATTCTATTTCACAGTTTTGATGAGTATAATTGTATAATGGTTTTCACATTTATAAATTAAGAATTCTATTTCACAGTTTTGATGAGTATAATTATATAATGATTTTCACATTTATAAACTGAGAATTCTATTTCAAGTTTGATGAGTATAACTGTATAATGGTTTTCACATTTATAAATTGTATAATGGTGAACATAACACAAAATGATATTATTTCTATTAATTTATCAGCCATCGAATTCGAAGCAGCTCCCGGCTTCAAAAAGATGACTGAGACGAGTACCTCTCAAAAAGCCCCTCCGAAAGAAGTCCCTCTATCAGGCATTTCATCGAACAACTTTCGAGCTTTCAATCAGGATTCCATATTTATAGAAGAAATCTTGTTCTATTTGAATGCCAATAGCTATATGCTCCACAAGTCAGGTCCTAGGGATTGAATCCCTAGGACCTGACTTCTCGCTTCAATCCCTCCACATTCTCTCCTGCAGCCCCATGCCCGTTTTCTGGCTTCAATCCCTCCACGTTCGGCTTGCCATCGGAAGAACCTAGGGCTTGCGGAATTGAAGAGTGGTTTTGATGATCAGACAGAACCACTTGTAAAGAAAGCTGAGAATTCGAATCCACGTTCAGATTTTGAAACAAATTTGGATCATTCGAAGTCGGAGCATCGTATCCAACAGAAATTGGAATTGCGCATAGAGAAAGAAGAGGAGATTGCGCATAGAGAGAAAGAGAATGAATAGGGGCAGTTTGGCCATTTAAATTGTTATAAATAGGGTCAGGGACTCTACGGTCGTTTTGATTTCAAGTCTTGGATCCTAAGGTAGAATTCTAAATGTACTGTTTTTATTGGTAAATTTCACTCTATATCAAGGTCTTATTGATAAAATCCCAATGTTTTATTACTTAAAATAAAAAAGATAATGAAATCCACTTGTCATACTCACAACAAAAGTTCTCTATCCACTTTCTCTCTCTTATTTTACTTCTCATACTCACAACATTTATTTTTGCTTAATTTTCGTGTTAAGTCAAATTAAGAATATTAAACTGGGATTGGGATGGAGGGAGTATCGTATTACTTCTTTGTTTTATACTACCTCTGCTATATAATAAGGTTACTAGTTTGACTTTATGCAATTAAAAACCATATTTTGTAAAAATCGAAAAGAAAATTATTAGAAACCTTACTCCAGAGAACGGAGGAAATATTACTTGTCACGCTAAAAAGAAATTAAATAAAAATATTTTAATACAATTTTATCATATGATATAAACAATAATAATGTAGGAATAAATAAAACTCTTTCTTTGAATAGTGAAATCTTTGTGCACTTTGTTTATTTAATTTTTTGGCTAATTATTCCCTGCTAATGAACTTTAAATTCACATCTTATAAATTAAGAACACTATATTCAGGGGTCAAAATCAAATTAAGTTTGTTAACCGTCTAAAATAAAGATGAGTGCCAAAAAATATCCAGCTGCAATAAATTTATTCTAGTTATTTTAATCCATCAAAAAGAAGATAATTTCAGAAAAGGGAAAATAAAAGAGAAAATGGACTCCGCTCCAAGGCAAAATCCAGCGGGTTTCTTGGGACAGATGGGAAAGAAACCAAAGCTACTTCAAAGTTCTTGGACAATATACCCAAGATTGTAGACACAAAGTAAATCACCATTTCATTTCGCATCTTCATTTTGATGTTCCTTTTCCTCTTCCTTCAAACCATATCGACGGTTAAACTTAGCAACCTGTCCTTCCGTTTCAGTCCTTTGACGCTTCCCTCTCAAGTGATAAACTTTACCAGCCATGTGAATTTTTGTCATCATAACTTGCATCAATTGCCCACTTTGGGTTACAAACGATATCCATTGCATCTGAGGGTGAATCCCTTTCTTCATTTTCTGCAATCAACCCACATTTTGGTATTTATAAAAATATCCAGGGAACAAATTAATAAATTGGTCAAGGGAAAGTAACACTGATATGAACACAATGCTAAGGCAGCTTCACAGCAATGAGCAGTTCTCATTTTACAGAAATCCCATACCAAATTGCGTATAAACACGTAGGAAACAAGTATGATCTGGGGAATGGGACCCATGATAAGATCAACATACCTTTGTCTTTGGAGCAATTGATCAAACACGTCAAGGGCAATATGCAAAACAACTGAAACCTGAACGGTGCAACCTTTCCGACTACATTTACCACATATTGGTTGCAACTCGCATCACAGCCAATATTGCTATGCAATCTTTGTTTGCTTATACTATTTCACATTCTTGCTCTTGCATCCATTTTTTTGGGAGGACTAGTAAAAGCTATGAGTCCTATGGCTATATAATTGCCATTGAAAGCTGCCTCCTTTCAATAGAGATGGCCAAACAATGCAACTAATTGATATTTGTGAGCCTTCGGAGCAACTAGAAATATGAAATTAAAAGAACAATAACTGAAAGTGGCAATTTAGACCTAAATCATGGAAGAAAAGAGGGAACGGATAACCTTGATAAACTGGGATAATCTGTCAGTTTATGATCTCTGGGTTCTACAAAGGTTTTAGATAGCAGCTGATTGCTTCGTTTCAGGTAAATTTGATGTATTATTGTAGATCAAAACATTTCAACATCACCTTTATTCGATTCACGCATTGAACATCAAGACAGTAAAGAATGGAAAACCCAAGAAATTAACAAATGAAAATGAGCTAGGTTTTACAAAAAAACAATCACATACCTGGCAGAGAAGCACTGGGCGCTGAGTTCCCGGAAACTTGACGGGATCCGACTTAAGACTCCTCTTCCTCCTCCCTGGTGTGAAAGTCGTCCGCTTAGTCCCACCTTCGCCGGCAAGGAAGGGGCAAACAACCAATATATGCAATGTACTTTAGCAAACTATATCAAATAATGCAATGTACTACTTGGTATCTAAAAAAGACGACGTACTTTCTAAGTTACTTTCAAATAATGCAGCATTTTGATTTTATAATTAACGGGGTTAAAATAACAAACGGAATTATGACATGGCATCTGAGTTGGCCAATTGAGTTAAATCAATCATCTAACAGAGATTTGCCCAAACAAGCTAAGCCAAGGATTTTGAAAGAAAATATGTTTCTTTCCAGATCTAATTACCTACTGCTAAAGAAGATTTGCCTCAGTCGTACTAATAGATCGATTCGAACTTTTAGTTTCCCTCTGACCGCTGATAGATCTTCAGCACTGAAGAATCGTTATAGTAGAAAAGTAATAGGTAATATATAGGTCAATCTGATCTTGCGATACAGAGACCTAGATAGTATCTCCAGATTTCTAGACATAAACCCTAATTTAGGGAAACCGAAAATTCAAAAACAAAATGATTTTCCCGGCCAAAAAATTCGAACCGAAAATTTCAAAACCAAAAATTCTTCACAATAAAATAAAACCCCAAATTTCTAGACATAAAACCCCAAAAATTCGAACCAAAACCCTAAATGTATTGAACAAACCTGCTACACTAATTTGATGAGTTGCGAACCTTCAATATGATTTTGATTTTCCCGGCCGGTGCTTCAATTGATTGTGAAGAACCCTAAACACTCACCTTCGCCAGTATTTTCCCGGCCGGTGCTTCAATATGATTTTGATTTTTAGTTTTCTTTCTTGCGTCGTTCGGTATTTACTTCCCGGCGCTTCAATTGATTTCCAAGCCGGTACTCTACCATTCACACGTGCAACTCACGAGATTAATAATAGATTACCTGAAAGCTGATATGTAAAAAATTTCTTATGTCAACACATCGTTAAGTTTTGTTAACGCCATCCATTTTAAATTTTAAAAGTTGCATTATTTGATATATAATTAAAAAAAATACGTTTCATTTTTTCATTATTTGATAGACAATGATATAGTACGTCTTCTTTAAGAGTCATTTTCTCGCAAGGAAACGATGGGATGGATGGATAAAACCCGTCTTTAAAAGGGAACGTTGATAAGTTGAGCCTGTTGGGCTAAATGGGAGTGCTAAAAATGGGTTTGATGGGCTACTAAGAATGGCCCAAAGAATAGTGCAATTGCTCCCTTTAATTTTAAAAATTTCTGTTGTTTTATCAGTATAACTATTTTAAAACTTTGGGGGTTATAGTGCAATTTATTAAATCTTACCCCCCCCCTTTTTTTTTGAAGAAAAAAAATGCATTAAATTTTTGGATTTATTATCCAAAAGTTCCCAAATGAAATCAAAATTTTTAAAAGAACTCTGTATTTTTTATTTAGGCTGAGTCTATCATTTGAAATTTTATTTCTAAAAAGTCCACAGAGTTTATGTATCAGAGTTTTTTAAGGTTTGATAGTCATGTATCAGAGTTTTTTTTCTCTCATGCATGATTTTTTTACTATAATATACGTATCTCAGAGTTTTGATGGACCTGACGAAAATAAAAAATTGTAGAGTCCTTATAAAGAATAAAGATTTGAATAAGGACTTTGAAGCAAATCACCCTAAATTTTTTGTTTCCCCTATCATCACAATAATTTTGCCCCCGTTTGTTAAGTAATACAGACTATGCACCTTTACTTAGGTCTATCATGAATTCTTTATAGACTTCAAATCTCATTTTTAAAATATGACTTATTTAGAAAATAAAAAAGTCAAATTAATAAAATAAAATAAAAAGATAGCAAATATTTTCAGTTGAATTTTTTATGGTCACATCACATATGATAAATTTTAAGGCACACAGTTCTCGAAAAAAAGTACCTTTTTCGTCCCTAAAATACTTTATTTGCAGAGAATCTGTGGTGGGTTGATGAAGAAGATGATGGTGAAAGGTTAGGGATAATCACCATTGACATTGTTGTAGGTCTTTTGTTGTTAGTTTTGAAAATGGGAATGAAGGAGGAGAAGAACGAGTTGACTGTGAAAATGGGTAGGGTGGAGAGAGAAAGTAGAGAGAAAGTGTGGGGGGTGTGAGTGTTTTGATCTTTATTACATTTTGCCTCCTATAATTTATAGAAATACCAACATAACCTCAGTTGTATGCCACATAAGCAAAAATATCATGTTACTATGACACATCAGCAAATTTAACAGATTATTAAACGCCCGTTAATTGGAGGGACTACATCATCCTTAAAACGATAGGTCAAGGATGAAAAGGTAAAAAAAATTGTTTAGGGATGAAAAGGTAAAACTTAACGTACTTGAGACGAAAATGATACTTTTCTCCACAGTTCTCCGTACAATGTACAAGAACCAGATGGTATATAACCTACTACTCAGTAAGACCATTTCCAATAGAGAGTTGAATTAGGGAGTTGAGAGGAATTAAGTTAGTTGAGAGTGTTTAATAGGGTAGTTGAGAGGGGGGTGGTTGAAGGGTTGGGTTGAAAATGTTCAACCCGGTTGAAGGAGGGAGTTGTGGGACACGTGGCGCGCCTTCATTGGTCCGTGAATTGGAAGGCGCGTGAAGCCTTTTTTTTTTTTTTTTGCTGCAATGACCCGTGTCTCTATATGATTGGTCCGTACTTTATCATTTTTTCACCCAATTATTTAAGCTCAATTATCTCATAATAAATGATTTAAAAAAAAAAAAAATTCACCAAAATTCATCATTTTTTTTCCCTACAAATTGATATAAGTTTCATTTGATTTGGACAAAAAAAAAACCACTCATTTTTCAATTTGAGTTGAATTATCACCTAGTAAATTAATTTTTTTTTAATTTTTTTTTCACCAAAATTAACCATTTTTTCCCCCTACAAATTGATATAAGTTTCATTTGATTTGGACACAAAAAAAAAACACTCAAAGTAGTAGGGTATAGAATGATGAGTTGGGAGGAGTTGAATTTTAAACTGCTTATCGTGGGGGGTGTAGTTGAGAAAGTAGTTGAATGATTAAGTGGATGGAGAGAGAAGACGAGGTGTCGTAATATTAGGGTAGTTGAATATTTTTTGGTGATTGGATTATTGGACTTGGTCTAAGCAGAACATCAAGGCATTCCACAAAACCCTAAGGAAATTCAGCAGATAAGCCATCCCACAAAAGCAACACAATACTGTAGGTTCAAAAGCAAACTTATATTACATTACAGCAAATACTTCTTGGTATTTTACATGAATCCACTTATCATCTGACTCAAGAAAACAAACTGAAACATTCAAAGTTCATATAAACTACAGACCCAACTTTAACAGAAACGCAAACCGATGTTGCTTTATTTAAGGATATCTCACAGACAAACAACCTCGGAGATACCATACCAAGACCAATGATCTAGTCCCAAAAGCTGGAAATCCTAATGCAGAATAACGCATTCGTGAGTCCCAGCCACCACGGGAGCATGGGACCCACTGTTAAGGGAATCGACTTGTTCATTTTTGTCCTCTAGCAAGCACTCATTCTCGCTTCCACTGTCGGTAATACCACAAGAGATGGCCTCAAAGATAATAGCTACAACTTCCTGGAACCTTTCTTCTGAGAGGGAGACTTCTGCAAGAAGTCTCCAAGCATTTTCCTCACTTGCTCCCTCAAAATCCTCTTTCCTTTTCAGCACCATGTGCCCACTAATTTCCCAAACTGCAGGGTTCACCTGAGTATCCAGAAGCTCAGCACTCACTTCCCCAAGAGCCTGCTTCTCTGAATAACACTGTTGGTTCATTCAACATAAATGAACAGGTCAGGACATTTAGTGACACAATCAACTAAATAAAACCAAGGGTTCAATCCCCACCAAATGCACTTTCAAGTGTCACTCTTCTAATAGATTAAGTTGTTCATTAATTAAAAACCCAATTTTATTTTCTAAGAGAAACTAAATAAAATCAGGGAGTGATTACAATGTATTTACCTGTGGGAGTAGAAAGATGCGCTTTCCAGAATCAGAGATGAGAACATTGTAAGGTATGTTGTTATCTTGAAGGCAGATACAGGAGTCTGAGACTGCATTAGACAAATCTTCTAGTGTATCTCCACCCTCAAAGACTAGACCTTTAACAGGATATTTTGAAAGCTCGGAGATGATGACACCACCATTGTATGTGCTGATCTTTTTAGTCAGAGCCTTTTCAATGGGAAAGGGCACAGCCAAGTAATAAGCCTGTAACCAGAAAGTACGATTTTCCATTTAGTACAAAGTAATGAGTTTTAGGCCTTCTGTAGACGTGCATTGTGCAGGATTAATATTTGGGATTTCTAGCATGCATCTCAAAACTATTCTAAGCATTTAAGAGTTCACTCCTATTTACCCACAAATGTAGGTCAAACATTCATATGTTGAGGTGTTTAATTATCTCAACAAATCAAATTCAGCTGTTGATGGTCCATCCTTTTCAATTCAACTTATCTAGAGTATACATGTTGATCTAAGTTTAGAAAAACAATTTGATTTCTGTGAATTGATGTCTACACTGAGGAATATACGAAGACAATGACAAGTTTGACCTCATAAAAGTAGATGCAAATACAAAACCTGGAAGTGAAGGTGGTTGATGGTAGCAAATGCACCCAAGCTATTGTAACCCAACCGGAAGTACGGATTTCCAGCTTCTGCTGCCATGTACAGAGCAAGTAACAAGCTTTCCCGGTCAATCCTTTGTGGGAGGCACTCAAGAATGCGAGGGATCAATAGCACATGCCCATACTCGATTGGACTAACCTGTTAGATTCATAAAGAAATAGTAAATAACTGATACTTACAAGAACTTTCTCCAAATATATTGAAAAACAAAAAAAAGGTGGATTGAGAAAATATACATTAATGGCAACGACACTGGGGGAATTCTCCACAGAAATTGGAGCACTAGGGATGAACTGAACTTCACCATCCTCACTGGCTTCAAACTGGAAAAGCACTTCTTCCTGCCCAACTTTGGTGAAGTTGAACTTGCTTTCATCAAAGGGTTGCAGGACTTTGTCCACTCTAAACTCGGTTGGCCTCTTCTTGAGGTGACGACCCTCATTCAGCTGGGCAACAAAGCCATAATCCCCTGGAATCACCTATAACAGGATACAATAAGATTAGACCTCGATCTACCACTTGAGGTACTCACCACTAGCATTCAGAAATATCAAAGAACTGCCAATGGATGGTGTTTATACCTTGGTTTCACAGGCAGTAACATCATAGCGAAAAAGCCCTCGTTGCACACGATCTTCCCACTATAGTAAAAGTTAACAACTTTAGCACATTGCACAAGCAAAAACAATAAAACATATCTATTCTAGTGATGCTTGGAAATCTTGTAAATTTACCTCTCCAAGGAGGAGGGAGTCCAAAAAGGGAACAGGAGGCTCCTTGTTATCGTGAGCAAAGGCATCCTTTCCATCAACAATCTTGCTTCGGGTGCGGAAAGCATACAAAGGTAACTTTGACCCTAGAGTAGACAACCCAGATTAATTACACACATGCTTTAAGTTAATCAAGCTCAAAATCATGAAAAGCCTCATGATTTATCATGGAGAATCAATCGCACAACACGGCCACAAAAAAGAAAGAGCTTCGCTCTAATCAAACATGAAAAAGGAACCCTATACGTAGGAAAATTAACACAAACTAATTGACTTGAGCAGGACCTAAAAAAAAAACAAGGGCAATCCTAAAATTGAGGCAATTTATCAAATACCTGGAAGGCAGCACTTGCGAAGGCAATTACGACCGCAGCCGCCGGCAGGTCGAGGAGCACCATCCTCCCCCTCTTCTTTTTGGTAGTTGGAAACAACAGTCGGAACCCTCTTGATCCTCAACATCTTCGATTAATGAGAAAAATCGCTCGAGCAGCAGGACAAAAAACAGCAAACAGATCTTGATGCGATTTGAATTATACAGAAGAATTTAGAAATAAGGGTGGGTAATCTAAGCTAATATAAACCTAAGCTACGACGGAAAAAGAGGAAGAGGAAGAGGAACCGCCGCCGGCAAGAAAGAGGAGGTCGGAAGGACTACCGCCTTCAGAAGGCAAAGCGCCTCGTCCACCGTGCGGCGAAGGGTTGCTTTCAATAGTTATACACCCCTTGCGTCGTCCTGCCCGGACATGTACGAGAGGCCGAATTTCTCTGTGTATAGCCGTGATGTCTACAACTTGTCAATCCCGGGTTCTACCCCACCCGTCTCTCCGGTAAATTCAACTTTTTCTTTAAAGATTCAAACAAAATCAGCAATTTCAACAAGAACAATCAGAGAAAAAGGTCGAGATTTGATGAGGGTACGAAGATTGGAAGGCGGAAAAGTGTTATTTATAGAGACATGAGAGGATTGGGTGAGATGATTCTTGTCTTGTTGGTGTGGCTGTGGTTCGGCCTTGGTGGAGAAATCTTGATTGCAAGCCGGCGAGTGGGCTCTGTGTTTACTGCGCGCACGACAATAATTGAGAGGCGAAGCAGGGAGGGGCCTGTGATTTAGATTATTTTAAATTTTCCCCTTAGGATCGGGAGTATTGCGGTGCCCACCCCCATATTCCTAAAACTAGCATTGGGGCTACCTTGTTAGAAAAAAGGGGTAAAGATTTATTAGGTCTATATGGGACCCCTCAAATTAAATTAATCTCCGTCGTTGATATTGAAAGGGTTGTGGTTGAATCTGAACAAATATTGTAGCGCGGCAACAAAACCAATTTCTTTCTCACTAGTTTACGGCTCCATACGAAAACGCTCATCATTTTTTACTGTTAACTCAAACGATGTTAAGATGTCTCGAAATGATTAATTGTACTAAAAAGGATTTATAATTAATCATCAAATAGTTTAGTCGAAGATGCATTGAAAATCACCCTACTATGAATTTTGAGTGGATTTGATCGTTAAATTGTTTTTTTGTTGTATACAATACATAAAACTATTTTATTTTATTTTTGGCAAAACTAATATTTTTCCGGCTAAACTATTGGTCAATTTCCAATGTCCTCACTTGTCTTTTTTTTTTTTTCTCACTGAACTATAAGCCAATTGCTAATGTCACCACTTCGTACAATAAATCGTCAAAAGTCTAACAATAGTTAATCACGTGACCTCATGTGACTAACTTAGGTTAAGTTTTTAACAACTTTATTAATCAATGAAATAGCAAGAAAGAAATTCTAGGGTTTTTTTTTCTTTTTTGATTTTGACTGTATGAAACATCTACCCAAAGTAAAAAAGGTTAGGTACACTAATTAGCATATTTAATAAAGATGTCAAAAACTTAACCTAAGTTAAGCACATGAGGTTACATGGCTAACTTTTGTTAGATTTTTGATGATTTATTGGACGGAGTGGTGACAATGGAGATTGACCTATAGGCAATAGTTCAGTGAGGACAATCAAAAAAATAAAAGATCAATGAGGACATTGAAGATTGGTCAATAGTTTTAGTGAGAAAAATATTAGTTATGCCTTCTTTTTTTTTTTTTTTGTCTTGAGAGGTCACTTCATCTAACATCGTTAATATATTGACGTTAACATATAGCAAAACTTTTAGGGGTGATGATGCCAAAATCATCAAAACAGCCCAAATTCAAGCGAAGATTGCTCCGGTGATTGCAAGGCCTGAAAATAAGAGAAAACACGTAAACTAAGCCGGGGCGGATCCGGCTAAAGGCCCTCCGGCGTGAGAGTAAGTTCACGATTTGTATATGAGAAAACAAATGGACAGAGTTTTCCCAATGTAAAAAGCAATGTACCAAACAATGAGCCATGGGGCTTGTATTTATAGGGATGGATTGATAGAATCCATGTTGAAGTAAACTTGTGAAGAGATAAGATGTAATCCTAAGAGAATTATATCTGTTAAGGAGTCATTGTTTGACTTGGATTGGTGTAGTTGGTCACAATCCTGATTGATTCATGAATGTATAATCCTTGTTGTATAAGAATTTGTATATTCTGCTGGCCAGGAGCCGAGGAACACAAATGTTTTACCTCGGCCTTGGCAAATAGACCGAGGTAAATGATTCTGCTTCCTTGTCATTTGGAGATTGGCTGGCACGGAGATATGTCGGGGTAAATGATTTTGTTTCCTCGTCATTTGGAGATGAAATGCCGAGGTAATAACTTTTCTTTCCTCGTCACTTGCGGCATAACGGCCCAAGCATGTTGACATAAGGCTGAGATAAACGTTCCTTGTCATACAAGGAAGACCTTACTCGGCCCTGATACTTGGTTATTTAGATAATATTCATGGCCCAATTCAATTAGGCCCAGCTTGAACAAACCCATATTTGTATCTCGATTTATACTGTTCAAGGGGTACAATTGGAAAACTACACTACCCTTCTTTCCAACCTTTCCCCGTATTTATTTGTTAATGTTGTCATTGCTTAGCTTGTTTTTTGATTTATTGTTTATGAATATTTGTGGCTAAGGCTCCGTTTGTTTGTTTGGGGGAAAATATTTTTTGAAAAATATTTTTCTCATTTTTCGGTGTTTGTTTCGCACCAGAAAATGGGGAAAACTTCATTTTTATCTTATTTTTCGAAAAACATTTTCATTTTCCGAAAAATATTTTGCCGGAAATCATTTTTCGAAAAATATTTTACACTAAACAAACGGAGCCTAAAATGATGATTAATGTACTCCATAGATATGAACCTTAACTAGTCCATTGTTTGGAAGTCATGGGTTCGATTCCCCCACCAGTGGTTAGAGGGAATGACATTGCCCTCCCTAACATAGCTAGGTGCCTCTGTGAAGTGCATCAAGGGGGGAGCGGTGAAATGTGTTGATCCCCTTCTAAAAAAAAAACTAGTCCATTGTTGTATATACCTTTCACCATCAATTTAATCGTTATGGAAGGATAATGACAATATTTATGGTAACTGCTTAATGATTGATAGATATACTGGTAGTTGGAAAGATGAAAGTCTATTTATAGATATACAATTAAGCCAACTTTTAAAGAAAATACTCCCTCCGTCCCAATCTAAATGTCCAAAAATGAGTCCGGCGCGAGAATTAAGAAAAGTGAGGTAAGAAAGAGAAAAAGTGAGATAGGAAAGAGAAAAAGTTTAAAAGTTGTGAGTATGAAAAATTAAATAGGAGAGAGAATGAGTGGGAGGAATAGTTAGGAGAGAGAATGTTGTGAGTGTAAAAGTAAAGTAGGAGAGAGAATGAGTGGGTGGAATAGTGAAAAAAAGTTTCTTTTTTTGGAAATGAGACATTTTCAATGGGACGCCCAAAAAGGAAAGTTTGGACATTTAGATTGGGACGGAGGGAGTATGAAAGTTTCTGATTACGTCACAACTCGGAGTGACAAAAGTGACAGAAAATACGTTGCACTTCGGGCAAAATCCGCAAAATAGCAACGTTGGGAGTGCGGGGGTTGCCCCGCTATAAGCCTCGAATGTAAGGATAAGTATGTATTTATGAGAATAAACATATATAGAGAACTCTAGAGAGAGTATTGTAGAGAGAGAGTATTGTAGAGAGAGAGTAGAGATTGAAGATTACCTTCACCAAATATATATAAGGGGAGTAAGTGTATAATTGGGGTCGTGGCGTCATCAGTTTCCTTATTTCAAATAGTCCCACTATTCAAAAAAAAAAAAAACTCAACACACCTTATAAACCAACATATCCTAATTTGCGATTTCAATTATTTTGGTATATAATAAGTTTTTAATTTACAAATTTTATGTATACGTGACACTAAAAATGTTTAAGAAGAATTGAATGATAATGATTTTAACAAAGACACAAACATATTATAAGAATAAAATGATGAAATCAAAAAGCATATAATAGACCCACACATAAACATCCGATAAGATTGAAATGATGAAATCAAAAAGCATTTATAAGACTATCCACAATGTTTTCATCTCCTTCCCCCATTTTATTTAACATTTTTTACACTTTTTCTCATTCATCTAATATTTCATCTACTCCTATAATGGCTAAATTAAATTAAATTTCAACTCCCACCAACTCATCATTTTATATCCCACCACTTTTATTTTATTTATATTCTCTATTTTTATTATTAGTAAAATAAATAATAATTATTATTATTATTTATAATTAAAAAAATATTTCACACTTAATTAAAAAAATATTGCATCAATTTATAGGGAAAAAATAATGATTTTTTTAAATAAAGGCTAAAATGAAGAAGGATAATTGAGAAATGAGTGTTTTTTTTTTCCAAATCAAATGAAATTTATATCAATTTGTAGGGAAAAAAAAGATGAATTTTGATGAAATAAAAATATTAAAAAAAAAAAAATTACTAGGTGATATAAGCTCAAAGATTTGGGATAAAAAAAATTCAAAAATTCAAAGGACCAGATGTGGCGCGTGCGCCTCACGCGCCTTGCCTGGGCGTGAGGCGCACGCGCCACATCTGGTCCAATCAAAAGTCGACATGTGTCAATAATTTTTTTTTTTCAGCTGATTGAAACTTTTCATTCCCCCATTTCATCCTACCCCATTTTATTCAACCATTGCACCATTTCAATTAACTAAAATCCATTTCAATCACCTTTCATTCGCCCTTTGTTGATAGTCTAATAAGACCCACATGTATGAAGTATTGAGGGTGAACATGTCAAATCAGCGGATGATTTGGGCATAAAAAGAAACAACCCAAAAATGAACAAACATCGGGATCGGGATGCGTACATTCTTTTCTACTAGTAATACAATTTATTTTTCTTGTCAAATTTTAACATTTCAATTACAATATAGAAAAAGGGAATTCGAACTTCGAACTTCTCAAAAGAAAGTCAGTGCTCTATGACACCGGAGACAAGGCTCGTTGGCACTAGAAACACATTTTATTGTTCATATTTGTGCTTACGAACTTAACTCTTGAGTTAACTAACGGGTGTATAAGTTAAGGCAAACACTTGGAGGGTGTCCCTGGCTATTTCTGTTGGACTTTTTACTTAGGCTTCTTAAGAAATTAACTAAAAAATTAACGAAAGAGAAAACGAAAATTGAAAACAAATGAGAATAGTCGAGTCTTGTGTATCACACAATTTCCGTAAGAAGTATTTGCCCCGCACAGGTGCTTACGATTGAATGGCAAACTCCCCGTGAGATAAAACGACTTCTAGTTATCTATAAGAGCACTCCAAATAAATAACTCTAGCGAACAATTGGTTATTTGAAACTTTGGACTTGAAGGAATTATATACAACAATATGAAGATGATTAGGCAATGTTAATCTATCTCAAAGAGGGTAGGAAAAGCTCAATTTACTATGTGTAACAATTGAATTTCGGAGGGGAAGTATATAAGGAGAGTCAAAGGGTTTTGTGTCTTTTCCCGTGAAAAGGCATGACTTTTCCTGAAACAGCGAAGGGCACGACTCGTTTTCAAGCCAGCCACTCGTTCTGATCAGAATTTGACCAAAAGTCCATTAAGGTCCATTCGTGCTCACGACTCGTGCCCAGAGTTCCCACTCGTTCTGATCACCAGAGTGCACAATCTCATCAGCCAAAACACAGTTTAACTTCAATTAAATCCAAACGATCTAATTGACCCTTTTAACCAACTCTCGTTAAGTCACAAAACTTTGTCATTAATTTCTCATTCACCCGGAAATGGTTTTGAGACAATAAATGAATTTATATAATCTACAACAAATGTAGATTACCATTTGTAACAAGTTTCGTTAACAAATAACGAACTTCCGTTAGAAACCTAGATCAACGTTAAGTTAAACTTAACTTTCCGTTACCCATTTCCAACAATTTCTTAAATGTTCGGGGTGCGACAGTTATATGGCCAAACCTTAGGGGAAAAGATGATACTTCTCCGTTCCCGTTCTTATTTTTTGGTTGCCGGGTTGAATTAACTTAGAGATAATAATGAAATAATATAATTATGTTTAAAAATTAAATTTTAATATTAATAATATTTATTAGGATATACTCCCTCCGTCCCGGAGAACTTTACCCCTTTACTATTAAGAATGGAAAATAAGAAATAATGTTACTAAAGTATGTGTTGTGAGTGGAAGGAGAGAAAATGAGTGGAGAGAATAGTAAATTTGAAAAGTGTTGTGAGTGTGAGGAGAGAGATTGAGTGGAGAGAATAGTAAAAAAATTTTCCTTTTTAGGAAAGTGTGATTTTAAAGTGGGACACCCAAAATAGTAAAAGGGGTAATGTTTTATGGGACAGATGGAGTATTAATTAAAGATTTTAAATATTTATCAAAATAATTAATTAAATCTTAATAGATTAATTTATTAAAAGAAATATTCCAAGAGTGAGGGAGTAATAGACTCGATGATTGTTAGGAATGGTACCATAAATACTTTCTCCGTCCCGCCCGATGTTTTGCCATTTTGATAAAACACGAAAATTAAGAAAAGTGACGAGTGAGAGAAGGGTTGTGAGAGAAAAAAAGTGAATGAATATGATAAGTGGAACCCACAAATTAAATATGTGAAGGGGAAAAATAAGTGGATTGACAAGTAGACCTCACAATTTAAGTATGTGAGAGGAAAAGGTGAGTGGAGTTGACAAATGGGACCCACATTTATTATCATTTTTGAAAAGATAAAGCTTCTGCCGAAACATCTATTTGAATAAAAGGTGAAGCTCCGGGAGTATATTTTAATCACCACTAAAGAGTAAATACAAAATAACTAATGCATGATTAAAATGTGGTCTTATTTTATGATTTCTCTAACTACTAATGCAATCATTCGTGGTAATGAATCATGCCTTGTCATAATTTTCTTGTGTGGGGTACCGTGGTATTAAATAAATATATGCAAATAGGTTGAGAATATAATTGTTAAAGATACAATAAAAAATAATCATTCCGTTTCATAATAAAATTATTAAAATTGGGTGTGCGAGAATTAAAAAAAAAAAGTAGATGTTGTAATTATGAAAAATAATGTTGCAGGGAAAAAGTGGAGTAAAGAGATTTTTATAGTGATTATAGTGATTAAAACTTTTAGTTTAGATTTAACAAAAAGAAAAGTAGAACTTTTAGTTTGAAATTGATAAGTATAAATTAATTAATTTTTAATAAAATAAAAAACCACCTTTTTTTTAATTATTTAGAGAAATAAGAAAATGGAAGAAGAAAAAAGCAATCAGATTTGGACCACGAAAAGCTGTAGAGTAATATTGCGGAGTGGTGTGGAAGATTCAAATCATAGCAACCAACCAATGGTGTGGCCGCAAAAAATCAACGCACCTTAAGCACGTGGACTTAGAACCCACATTACTATTTCCAAAAATATACAGTGCTGCAGAGAACACGTTGTTCTTTCATCTTAGACCAAGTTTTCATTTGACGGGTACTGCTTTCACTGTCAGGAAAAGTGACAGGGCGTACGGATATAAATGATTTGATTTGATTTGATTTAGGTCAATTTATGCATCGAAATATTAGTTATCCATTTGAAAAATTTCAAATCGTATCGAATCATAAAAAAATTCAAATCGAATCGAACTAAACCACCATGATCTGATTCGAACCGCGGTTTGATTATGGTCCGAACCGCGGTTTAAGTCACAGTTCAAACCACGGTTCAATCCATAAAATAGAACACGGCTTAAATCATTAATTAATACATGATTTCAGACTACACAATTCATTGTCATATTTGTTTGAATTTTACGGACATAGCATACATAAGAGATTCAAAATTTAAATGAAATTGTGCTTCAATGTTTATGATAACAACAAGCCATTTGATTACTTGTAACGGTGTGTGCTAAAAATTGAATTAACATTATTACAGAAAGATTAACCAAAACAAAAAAGGATTATGGGCTAAAACCCATTAATAGAATTAGAAGTTTTCAATTCTAAATGTAATGTGTAAATGAAAGATATACATATCTACGGTTAATAATGAACGGTTTGGTGGTTCGGTCTCGCGGTCTCGAACCGTGGTTTGGGGTTCAGACCGCAGATCAAACTGAACCACACGGTTTGACAATTTTTGAAACCGAACCAATCCACTATTACTTGAAAACCGAAATAAATCGCGTGATTTGATTTTGTTCGATTTCCGAACCACTTACACCCGTAACAGGGCGCACAAAATTTTAAAATTATTTCAAGAATTTTTACACTCGATATTTTGGTTGATTAAACGCAAGAATAAGACCTCATAAAATTATCCGATCAGGTGAAGTCGAAAACTACAACAGTTAATTTTTAATATATTTGATCAGTTATTGGAAGTTTAATTGTATTAATCTTATTTATTATTATCACGTACCATTCATTTATTAAAATTGAATATAAGTTGTTAACACAATCAAATGTCATTGCTACGAGACTTTGGACTTGGGGCAATGTTCAGAAATAGCAACTTAGATTTTATTTAGGATAAGTCAGGCTAGTTTATGATCGGGGGATCAGAGAATAAATTTCCAATTCACAACTACTATTTCACAAAAGGGTTTCGAAAAATAGTTTACGACCATGGGCAATTTTGTATTCACGCGACATTGTTCCGTCTGACTTTCGCCCCTCGATTCGTACACAAAATGGAGAGTCTAAATCAGGTTAAATGCCTTTGATCATGTCGAACTACGTAATTCAAGCAAGCACTGGGAAAAGAATAACGCGATAGAAAATTGGATTATACTCGCCCCAAATTCCTTGTTAAAGAAAATTTATTGAAAAAATTATAGTTAAAATATTATACTGTAGTATTTTATTTTGCCTGCAATATTATCTAACAAGATATTATTTTTCATTTTTCAATTAAAAAGAAAAAAAAGAAAAAGTAGCAAGGGTCATTTCTGTCCCTATAACTTATAGATAAATAAATAAATAAAATATTTTAAAGAAAACGATAGCTTAACTTTTGAATGGATAAAATAAACTGTATGAATGCGGGTCCATATTTGTTCTGGCAGACAAGGACCGCCGATGGTGGGGATCAAAGAAAGAAAACAAACAAAAAGGGTGAGTGAGAGATTCGGAATCTGCTTACGGATTATTCTAAAAATAATACTATAGGCAAAAAATATTTATAAAAATCTGTTCACAAAATCTTTTTATGTAATAATATTATTGATATTTTTAATTAGAGTGTAGCAGGTTTACTATCGATACAATCAATAAAACATCACCAAAACATTTTATAAGAAAAAAATTGTAATTTTCTTTTGTGCTCATATTATTGCTCTTATTCTATCTATCAATAAAGTCTTCCTCTGTTATAGGATTAGGATATGCGATTGTTGCTTAGTCAAATTAATTTATTGAAAGATACTCCTTAATCTTTTCCGCTCACCTTTTGTTTCACTATACTTCTATCTATATATTAAAGCAGGTCATCCGATGAACAGTAGTAGCGCCAAAAATTTCGTCAAAATTTGTGTGGCACTTTTGTAATTACTCTCTTAAGTTGTGGCAAATTTGAATCAGAACATTAATTCCTTTTATATATATAGAGAGAATATATAGAGATATAGAGAAAGAGATAGCGATGTGGGATTAAATCAACCAATGCCCTTACGTTTTGTTACAAAAGGAATTAATCCCACATCGCTATCTCTCTCTATATATCTCTATACATTCTCTATATATATAAAATTTGAAAATGTATCAACATGTTATCAACCGATCACAAGGATTGGTTGTGCAAAGATCGATAAATTAAGAGTCGGTAAATCATTAACATGGTGACCGATCAATAATAAGTGGATGATCAATGAGAAAGCTTGACCGATGCTTTGATGTTTGCTTAACCGATGTTTTTTGATGGTTAAACAATTTTTAAGCTTGACTGATGCTTTGCTTGAAAAATTAAACTAATAATTCCCTGCCTTGAGCCTTGCCTTTTAGCCTTACCGATCCTGCCTTTCCTTTTTGCCTAACCGGTACAAACAAACCATAATTCCCTGCCTTGAGTCTTGTCTTGCCTTTTAGCCTTACCGATCCTGCCTTGCCTTTTTGCCTAACCGGTACAAACAAACCATCAGTATAAATTCCGTCTCACTTTAAATTACAAAATAATAATTATTAATAAAGTAAACTACATAAAAATTATTTTTTCCAATTTAAATAAATAATTAAAAAATATAATTCTCTAAAAAATTATATTATTCATTTCAAAAATAAATATTATTGTCGACTCAAAATGAATAACCAAAAAATAATACTATTTTTTTTGTCCAAAAAAATGAACATTACTTTCTTCATCCCAATGAATATTTAAATAAATAATACTGCTTCAGAAAATTAATATTTGTTATGTTTTTTTTTTAAATAATACTACATTTTTTGATGATCCATTCCCTTGAGTATATACCATGGTTTGGATCGGTTAGTGACTTAGTTTTGGATCTTGGATCGATTATTGCCTTAGTTTTGGATCTTGGATCGGTTAGTGCCTTCTTTTTTAAGGCACTAATTTTTGGCTGTTCACAATGAATATTTTATAAAATATTTTATAAAATAATACATTTTTTGCTGATCTACTTATTATTATTATTATTATTATTATTATTATTATTGATCAGTCAGCAAAAAATTAGTGCCTTAAAAAACGAAGGCAATAACCAATCCAAAACGAAGGCACTAACCGATCCAAACCATGGGCACTAACCGATCCAAACCATGGTATATAATGATACCAAGACATCGAAGGGAATTGATCATAAAAAAATGTAGTATTATTTTATAAAATAACATTACAAACATTAATTTTCTGAAGCAGTATTATTTTTATAGAAGTATATTTTTTAAAATATTTATTTGAGATGGAAAAAATAATATTTCTATTTAATTTTCTTTATTAATAATTATTGTTTTATAATTTAAAGTGAGACGAAGATTTTGTACCCTTTGGTTTTTTGGTTTGGGATTTTTTCCTCAGGCCTAAGGCAACTTTGAGAAATGGCTGATGACCCAAGGCAATGTTGTTGCTGCTGTCGGTTAAACATCGCTTAACAAAGGTGATCGGTCAATATAATAGATCAAGATGACCGGTCAATATAAATATAATGGTTGACCGATCGATCCAACCAAATCAAAGTAAAAATTTCGTCTCACTTTAAATTATAAAATTATAATTATTAATAAATAAAATTAAATAAAAATATTATTTTTTCATCTCAAATAAATACTTTAAAAAATATATTTCTATAAAAAATTATAATCTTCATTTCAAAAATAAATATTACTTTCGACTCAAAAATGAAATACCAAAAAATAATACTACATTTTTTGTCCAAAAAAATGAACATTACTTTCTTCATCCCAATGAATATTTAAAAAGATAATACTGCTTAATTTGCCTCAAAAATTAATGTTTGTAATGAAGTATTAATTTTTAAAATATTTATTGGGATGAAGGAAGTAATGCTCATTTTTTTGGATAAAAAATGTAGTATTATTTTTTGGTTATTCAATTTGAGTTGAAAGTAATATTTATTTTTGAAATGAATAATATAATTTTTTATAGAAGTATATTTTTTAAAGTATTTATTTGATATGAAAAAAATAATATTTTTATTTAATTTTCTTTATTAATAATTATTATTTTATAATTTAAAGTGAGATGGAGATTTTGTACCCTTTGATTTTTTGGTTTGGGATATTTTTCTCAAGCCAAAGGCAACTTTGAGAAATGACTGATGACCTAAGGAAATGACTGATGACCCAAGGCAACGTTGTTGTTGTCGGTTAACAAAGACATCGGTTACCAAAGGTGATCGGTCAATATAATAGATCAAGGTGACTGATCACAAGGATCGGTTGTGATAAGGATCGGTAAATCATTGACATGGTGACCGGTCAATAATAAGTGGATGATCGATCGATCCAAGATGACCAGTCAATAATAAATAATAAGTGGATGACCGACCGATCCAATCGGTCAAGGCAAAACAATCGGTAAGGCAACATGTCAAGGCAACCAACAATCGGTAAGGCAACATATCAAGGCAATAAGGCCACATGTCAAGGCAACAAACATCGGTAAGGCAACAAACAATCGGTCAACAAGAGGCTACTATTGCACTCCAAACAAATCATATACTCACTCCGTCTCACTTTAAATTACAAAATAATAATTATTATAAATCCCAAAATAACTCACAATTTGAAATTATTTTTAAAAATGACATGTTAGAGAGATCACATCGGTTGAAGAAACATGCTCGGTCACTGATGCTTCATCGGTTACAAGATGACAACCGATGTAGTAATTAATATCAGTTGTACTGCACAATAGGATCAACTGAACTAAAATAAAGTAACAACAACACTAACTAAACCATCAACAACCAGGATCAGCAATCCACTCTACCTTTATCGAGTTTGCTTAGTAACCCCACTCTTATATCAGAAACCAATGTTTACTACTTTAACTAAAATATCAGTAATTCACTCTACCTTTACCGAGTTTGCTTAGTAACCCCACCCTTATATCACAAACCAAGGCCACAATCGGTCAGCCACTCCAAACAAATTAAACCAAGGCCATCGGTCAGCCAAACCAAGGCCATCGGTCAGCCAGGACTCCAAAGTCCAAACAAATCAAACCAAGGCATCGGTTAGCCACTCCAAACAAATCAAATCAAAGAGTCAAACTCTGTCTCACTTTAAATTACAAAATAATAATTATTAATAAAGAAAATTAAATAGAAATATTATTTTTTCCACTCAAATAAATACTTTAAAAAATATACTTCTATAAAAAATTATATTATTCATTTCTAAAATAAATATTACTTTCGACTCAAAATGAATAATCAAAAAATAATACTTACTACATTTTTTATCCAAAAAAATGAGCATTACTTCCTCATCCCAATGAATATTTTAAAAACTAACACTACTTCATTCGCCTCTAAAATTAATGTTTGTAATGTTAGTGCATTCCTCTCAAAATGTGACATTATTTTTTTAAACAAATGAAGTAATATTTTACAAACATTAATTTTTGAGGCAAATAAAGTAGTATTATTTTTTAAAAATATTCATTGAGATGAAGAAAGTAATGTTCATTTTTTTTATTAAAAAATATAGTATTATTTTTTGTTTATTCATTTTAAGTCGAACCAAGGTCATCGGTCAGCCACCCCCGCCAAACAAATCAAACAAAGGCATCGGTCAGCCAGTACTCCTAAAGTCCAAACAAATCAAGTCAAACAAATCAAACCAACCAAGGCATCGGTCAGCCATTAAAAAACCAAGGCATCGGTAAACCAATCAAGGCATAGGTCAGCCATCAAAAAACCAAGGCATAGTAAGAAAGAGAAAGCTATGAAATGTATCAGCAAAGCAACTATAACAATATCACTATGTAACTTGCAAGGCATCGGTCAGCCATCAAAGAAGTGAGGATTGATTTATTCCTAAAATTTGAAAAAAATAAAATTATCTTACTGATTCTATTTTTGTAACGACCCCAACCCTAGGCATCAATTTTTAATATTATATTAAATGCTTTTAATATTTATATTTATTTTATGTGTTCAATTATGTCTTTAAATTCTTAATTTAAGATAACTTGGGTGAGAAATAAATTTAGAATCTTTTATGAATTTATTAGACATTAATTAAGAACCTTGAAGAAATAATAAAAATGGAAATAAGATAAATAGTGCAAGGAGGTTAATTGAGTAGGATGAATTATTTGGGTAAAGGTTAATTTAATTGTTGGAAGCCTTTAGAAGAGGGGGGCCAATTCCCTCTTCATTCCAATTTTCCCAAGTGTCCCCTCTCCTCTCCCCCATACTCCCTCCATCCGCCCTCAATCATTCTCCTCACTTTTCCCCTACTCCCTCTTACCTCCTCCCTCACTCTTCTTCATCTTTCTTTCTTATCATTCTCCATGGGAGAACCCTAGTGGAAGCTCTCAACCCAAGCTTTGAAGCCAAGCTATTCTTCCACCATTTTCAAGTTCAAGGGTAGTTTTGAAGATGGATCATCTAGGAGAGTCCATCAAGTGAGAAAGATCAACCTTCCATATTGAAACCCTAAGGTGAGTTGTTATGATTTCCCTTCTTATGAATGTTCATGAACTCTATTTGTTGTTCTTGTTGTGATGATAATTTTGTAAATGTTTTGGAAGCCTATTCGAAGTTGGGAGATTGGTAAATGGCAAAGGTGGATACTCTTGTTCTTAGGAATTGATTTGGATTGAATGGAATGGGTGAAGATAGATTAGGAGATATTAGCTTGAATTGATTTATGAAATGGGTGAAGATAGATTAGGAGATCTTAGCTTGAATTGATTTATGAAATGGGTGAAGTTAGGTTAGAAGATATTAGCTTGAATTGAGAAAATGAAATGGGTGAGATTTAGGTGGTAAATAATCTAAATCTATATGATCTTGAATTTGGATGATTTAAGTTGAAGTATGTAAGGTTAAACAATCCTTTTAGTGTTCATGAGATTAAGGAAAATTAAAGAAGGAATAAACTATGTAAGAAGGATTGGAAATTCGAAAATGCCGAATAAGGGCCACGGGCGGTCGCCCACGGGGCCGAGCGGCCGCCCAAGGCGGCGTAAACCGGCTCCCTTTGTAAACTTCTTTGGGCGGTCGCTTAAGTGACATGGGCGGTCGCCCATGTCACCGCCCTTCCCCGCTCCTCTTTGCCGATTTTTACTAAAAACCTCGGGGAATGATTCCTAACCATTACAAGTTAATAGAACCTAGTCCAATTCGGATGTGAATCAATTCCTTTCAACCTAGATTAAAGTGGAGCCTCTGACCACTTAAATAAATGTAATTCCATTTGATAAATTTAACAGGAATTCTTATAGGGACCTTGTAATACATAACATTGTCCGGAAATTGGGTATTAAGATTGTTGCGTACTTCACCAATGTGGTTAGAACTTGGGAAGTAGGTCATGAACTATTATTAAGATTTTCCGAGGTTGTGTGATGACTTCGTATGAATCGTATGTGACTTGTTGTTATGTTAATTATTCCCTTGTGGATTATTTGGCAAGTGTTATGTGGCTTCCCAAGTGTGGAATATTTGATACGTTGTTATGATTCCTAATGTGTGGATATGTTTACTATGTGGTTGTATGGTTATCCCCTTTGTGGATTATTGGTATTGTTATATTGTATCCCGGTG
Organism: Adenophora triphylla var. japonica; assembly: GCA_022495995.1. NCBI lineage: Eukaryota > Viridiplantae > Streptophyta > Magnoliopsida > Asterales > Campanulaceae > Adenophora > Adenophora triphylla. The sequence goes on from JAFEMH010003331.1 coordinate 236,893, forward strand.
ATTATGTGGTTTTATGGATACCTTACTTGAATTTAAATTCGTTAAGGGTATTATGCATAGTGTATTACATGAACCGTTGCACTATAGTATGGTTGTAACGTGAGTATATTTTACCATGTTACTATATGTTTATCCCTTTTGTGGATTATAATTCAAGTATCCGGTATGTGCTTGAATGTTCGGGTGGGTATGATGGAAGTCAATCAATTATTGATTTGTTCTATAATTGATTGAAAGTTCATCATACCGTGACCCTTCTCCTCTCGTGGCCACTGAGTGGGCCGTGCTAACGACCGTATTGAGTATGAAGAAGCCTTTACTGCACTGCTGCGATCGTTGTAGACGGAGGGAAGATGTTATTTTTGGATACACTAAAATAGGTATCCTTTCTTATATGGATCTCTCGGGAATGAGGCCTATAAGAGGTGAATGTGCCGAGGCAATTCACCAAAGAGTGGAGTTTTACTCCCACGTTGTACGACTTATTGTTCAGACGGGAAAAGGTAAAATGAGGTAACGTAAGGTGTTTACCGCTTTCATAATGTGTTAAGTGTTACCATGCTACGTGTTGCATCTTGTATGGCATCTTGCCGCATTCATAATAGCTCATTGAGATTTATTCTCACCCCTCTCCCTTTACCGTTTTAGATTCCGAGACGAGTGACCCGAACCAAATGAGGCCGGGGATTTCATTGTGGACTTTTGCTTTGGGGCTCGACAAGTTAAGTATAGGAGTCGGTTGTTAGGAGTATTTATTAAGTAGTCTTCTTTTGTAATTTGTATGGAAAACTCTTTTGTTAAACAAGGTTAATTAAGGTTTCCAATGTAATTGATCGATTTCGGTTTATTAAAAGTTGTGGTTGGATTTCCTCCAAGTAGAGATATTTCCAATTGATTTTATTGGAAGTTTGAAAAGTGGTTTTCTTTTAAAGGCAAATAAATGTTTTAAAAATTTAGATGGATTTTCTTAGTTTGAGCTCCTTAGCTCGGGACACGTGTTAGGTCCCGGTTGGGGTGCTCACAAATAGTATCGAGCTTAGTTTAGAGGTCAAGGGTAGATGTCTAAACTAAGGGGGAATGTGTGGAAATTGACGCCGAGTGTTTAATGCAGGAGTTCGTTCTAATGGCCTAAGCAAGGATGATCACTAAGGTTCTAGAAATTGAAGAAGATATGGGTATAGGTGGAATTCAAAATGAAGAGATGATGAAATTATTCAGAAGTTTGTTCAGATAGGAGACTAGAGGATCGGTTCGAATCAACCCGAGGAATGTCAAAGTGATGGATGGGAAAGGTTTGTGAAGATGAATCCGCCGGGTTTTAATGGATATCCGGTCCGCTAAAGGCGTAAAATGGTTAGAAAGAATGAACAAAATCTTTGAGGTTATGGAAAGTCGCAACGAAGAGAAAGTTAGGTATGCCGTGTTCAAACTTGAAGGTTTAGCTGATCAGTGGTGGCAGAATTTGAAGGGAAGTTGGGAGCGGGATCATACGCCCCAGACTTGGGATAATTTCACTCAGCATTGAGGACTACTTCATTTCAATGGTTACAAGGGATAAGAAGGAGATTGAATTCTTAGGACTAAAACAAGGGAACATGACGGTAGATCAAGATTCAGTCCGGTTTGAGGAATTAGCTAGGTGTTGCCCTGCATTTGGTATCGCATGAAGTGAAAAGGGTTCGAAGTTTGTAACAGGTTTGAAGAGTGAGTATAGGAAGAAATTATGGATTGATGGTTTCGCCGATTATCGACACCATAGATAGAGCATATAAGGTCGAGAAGGACATTGAGGAAAATAGTGGAAGGTCCGGAAGTGGAATTAGAAACAAGCCAAAGTATCTAGGACAAGGATCCAAAGTCATTAGAGGACGCCAAGTGCTTTAACTTCGTGAAGTATGAGAGAGGAACTTGTGGTAGCTTCTTCTGTCTAGGCCAATACCCAAGCAAGATGGGATGATTTGTAACTTTTGCAAGAAGGTTGGACATACCGAAGATCGGTGTTGGAGTAAGCAAGGCAAGTGTTTAAATTGTGGAGCATTGGGACACTTTAAGAGGAATTGCCCAAGGATGACGAGGGGACGAGCTTCAAGCAATGGGTCACTGGGTGGACGACAAAGAGGTAGTACCAAGAGAGATAACAAAGGGGAACCGAAAGAGAAGGCTCTATGGTCGGGTATGTGTTTCGGGTTCAGGAGAGATAGATCCCTCAGAGGTCACTAGAGGTATATTCCCCGTCTCAAAAGTTAGGGTTCATATTTCATAGATCCTGTTGCATATCATTTATGTTTGGCATCACATTTTGCTTATATGTGACATACATTGTTGAGAAATTGTTTTATTGTTGGAGGATTCTGCTCTTATGAGAGAATACCTCGAACCTTCTTTGGTTTACCACGACGATAATGTGGTTATGGGCCGAGCATGTATTGCCGGTTGAATTAGTATAATTATTAAATTATGATTTGTGGATATACTTGACCTGGAGGGTTAAGTAGTGGTTGTGAATTAGTAGACTGTCATAATAAGTGAGTCTCCTTTTCTATGCCTAATTTGCTTATATTGGTATTTGATATAGGTAGACTGTAATGGGAAATTCTTGTTATTTACGTGCATTTAAGGTGAAACTTTTGAATTAAGGTGTGAAGAGTAATTGGTATATGTTAGACTTACATAAGAAGTCTTTTTCAAAATTTTTAGGTGCTAGTTGTGAGTAAATGGTAAATGTGCTCCCGTCGGTATGTTTCATGTGTTGGTTCCGAGTAGGATAAGGCACTGTAATCCTTATTTTGATGGCTTTAGGGTGATTAGAATTGATGATCTCCTTGTTAATTAAAGTTCCGGAAGATCGTGAAAATGATTTGAGAGTCGGGTTAATGATTTCCTTGTGAGGAGTCCCCGTATGCAAAGTTCGGCTAGTATGAGTTGGCCGAGAGGATTTCAAATTTTTGGGTTCTATAGTCTTAAACCCGGATGTTACCATGGATCTTGTGAGGGTTGAGTCCGTGATCTTTGAGTTGGCAAATGCTATCGAAGAGATTTAAGGAATTCTTAAGAAATGAAAGATCGTTGCTTTAATTAAATTTAAAGGATGTATAAATGGTGTAGGATGTAATAAGTATGAATTATATTGACAGAGATGGAAAATAGATTGGCTATAGATTCGATCCTTACCTTACTTAACGGATGTGAGGACTTTGTGAAATTTTAAGGTGCATTAAAGGAAGATTAGATTATGATATGATACGGAATGGGAAAGTGATAACGTAGGCTTTGAGGAGTTTGACTTAGATAAGTGAGATTTTCTTATCTTCTACTCGGGAGTAGCTACACTTGTGTTGCGTATTTAAGCAGTACCTTATCTTTTGAAGCTTCCTTTGAGAGTTGTTACCGATCCTAAGAGTTGGAGAATTAAGTTAGTCGAAAGGAAGAAATTTGAAGACTACCCAAATTCTTGAGGAATAGGTTATATTGTGTGACGGATTTCCTTTCAACTTGAGAAGTTTAATTAACCTTAGCGAGTTTGCGTAAATAGCAGGTATCATTCTAGCTTTGAGATAAAATCGTATGAGGCGTGGTTCAGGGAGATATTATCGATCTCCAATTTGTCGGGATGAGGTTAGTGAAGCTAGGCCTAAGGTAATTTAGCGCCAAAGTTTGTTAATTCATTGAAGTTTTAGAAAAGGTTGGTGATTTGACTTATAGACCGACTTAGAGTAGCTTATTGAGCGTTGAAAGTTTTAAATGTAATATCGTAAGGTATTGGGTGACATAAGTTGTAGTATTTTTATTTATCTATATTTTCTTTGAGGTCGTGAAAGTTCGGGTTAGTGATGACTGTATGGTATTCTCGGAATATTAAGTTGTAATATCACATTATTAATGAAATTAGAATCTTGGAAAGAATCATAGCATTGATGAGACTAATTGAGAATGGAAGTCTTAGAGTATTCGAGTCGTGAAAGTGTATAGTAGAATCATGCCATTGAGAAATCTAATTGGGAATATTAAGTTAGAATTTGTGAAAGGTAACCTTTGCTAGTTTGAACCTTAGGGTAAGTGACAATCGAATTCGGGACGAATTCTCTTTAAGGGGGAGTGAGTGTAACGACCCCAACCCTAGGCATCAATTTTTAATATTATATTAAATGCTTTTAATATTTATATTTATTTTATGTGTTCAATTATGTCTTTAAATTCTTAATTTAAGATAACTTGGGTGAGAAATAAATTTAGAATCTTTTATGAATTTATTAGACATTAATTAAGAACCTTGAAGAAATAATAAAAATGGAAATAAGATAAATAGTGCAAGGAGGTTAATTGAGTAGGATGAATTATTTGGGTAAAGGTTAATTTAATTGTTGGAAGCCTTTAGAAGAAGGGGGCCAATTCCCTCTTCAATCCAATTTCCCCCAGTGTCCCCTCTCCTCTCCCCCATACTCCCTCCATCCGCCCCCTCAATCATTCTCCTCACTTTTCCCCTACTCCCTCTTACCTCCTCCCTCACTCTTCTTCATCTTTCTTTCTTATCATTCTCCATGGGAGAACCCTAGTGGAAGCTCTCAACCCAAGCTTTGAAGCCAAGCTATTCTTTCACCATTTTCAAGTCCAAGGGTAGTTTTGAAGATGGATCATCTAGGAGAGTCCATCAAGTGAGAAAGATCAACCTTCCATATTGAAACCCTAAGGTGAGTTGTTATGATTTCCCTTCTTATGAATGTTCATGAACTCTATTTGTTGTTCTTGTTGTGATGATAATTTTGTAAATATTTTGGAAGCCTATTCGAAGTTGGGAGATTGGTAAATGGCAAAGGAGGATACTCTTGTTCTTAGGAATTGATTTGGATTGAATGGAATGGGTGAAGATAGATTAGGAGATATTAGCTTGAATTGATTTATGAAATGGGTGAAGATAGATTAGGAGATCTTAGCTTGAATTGATTTATGAAATGGGTGAAGTTAGGTTAGAAGATATTAGCTTGAATTGAGAAAATGAAATGGGTGAGATTTAGGTGGTAAATAATCTAAATCTATATGATCTTGAATTTGGATGATTTAAGTTGAAGTATGTAAGGTTAAACAATCCTTTTAGTGTTCATGAGATTAAGGAAAATTAAAGAAGGAATAAACTATGTAAGAAGGATTGGAAATTCGAAAATGCTGAATAAGGGCCATGGGCGGTCGCCCATGGGGGCTGAGCGGCCGCCCAAGGCGGCAGAAACTGGCTCCCTTTGTAAACTTCTTTGGGCGGTCGCCCAAGTGACATGGGCGGTCGCCCATGTCACCAGTCCTTCCCCAGTTTCTCCTCTTTTCGATTTTTACTAAAAACCTCGGGAATGATTCCTAACCATTACAAGTTAATAGAACCTAGTCCAATTCGGATGTGAATCAATTCCTTTCAACCTAGATTAAAGTGGAGCCTCTGACCACTTAAATAAATGTAATTCCATTTGATAAATTTAACAGGAATTCTTATAGGGACCTTGTAATACATAACATTGTCCGGAAATTGGGTATTAAGATTGTTGCGTACTTCACCAATGTGGTTAGAACTTGGGAAGTAGGTCATGAACTATTATTAAGATTTTCCGAGGTTGTGTGATGACTTCGTATGAATCGTATGTGACTTGTTGTTATGTTAATTATTCCCTTGTGGATTATTTGGCAAGTGTTATGTGGCTTCCCAAGTGTGGAATATTTGATACGTTGTTATGATTCCTAATGTGTGGATATGTTTACTATGTGGTTGTATGGTTATCCCCTTTGTGGATTATTTGGTATTGTTATATTGTATCCCGGGTGGATTATGTGGTTTTATGGATACCTTACTTGAATTTAAATTCGTTAAGGGTATTATGCATAGTGTATTACATGAACTGTTGCACTATAGTATGGTTGTAACGTGAGTATATTTTACCATGTTACTATATGTTTATCCCTTTTGTGGATTATAATTCAAGTATCTGGTATGTGCTTGAATGTTCGGGTGGGTATGATGGAAGTCAATCAATTATTGATTTGTTCTATAATTGATTGAAAGTTCATCATACCGTGACCCTTCTCCTCCTCTGTGGCCACGGGAGCCGCGCTAACGATCAGATTGAGCATGAAGAAGCCTTTACATGCACTGCTGCGATCGTTGACGGAGGGAAGATGTTATTTTTGGATACACTAAAATAGGTATCCTTTCTTATATGGATCTCTAGAATGAGGCCTATAAGAGGTGAATGTGATGGAGGCAATTCACCAAAGAGTGGAGTTTTACTCCCATGTTGTACGACTTATTATTCAGATGGGAAAAGGTAAAATGAGGTAACGTAAGGTGTTTACTGCTTTCATAATGTGTTAAGTGTTACCATGCTACGTGTCGCATCTTGTATGGCATCTTCTTTGCATTCATAATAGCTCATTGAGATTTATTCTCACCCCTCTCCCTTTCTTGTTTTAGATTCCGAGACGGGTGACCCGAACCAGTGAGGCCGGGGATTTCATTGTGGACTTTTGCTTTGGGGCTTGACAAGTTAAGTATAGGAGTCGGTTGTTAGGAGTATTTATTAAGTAGTCTTCTTTTGTAATTTGTATGGAAAACTCTTTTGTTAAACAAGGTTAATTAAGATTTCCAATGTAATTGATCAGATTTCGGTTTATTAAAAGTTGTGGTTGGATTTCCTCCAAGTAGAGATATTTCCAATTGATTTTATTGGAAGTTTGAAAAGTGGTTTTCTTTTAAAGGCAAATAAATGTTTTAAAAATTTAGATGGATTTTCTTAGTTTGAGCTCCCTTAGCTCGGGACACGTGTTAAGTCCCGGGTTGGGGTGCTCACAATTTTGGTCCACAACCGAAATGGTGACCTGCTTTGATAAAAGTATACATACCATGGAATAAATATTTGATTTTTTTGTAAATATTGTTAAATTAGGTTGTGGCCTGATTTGGTAATTTGAACTCGCTACAGTGTAGCGAGTTCAAATTTTAGTTTTTTTTTAATAGCATAAATTAAAATAAAATTGAGCAAATTTAAATTTGCTACACCGTGTAGCGATTTTAACCGAAAAAATTAAAAAGTTAGTCATTTTGGCAAATAATTTCAAATGTGGGTTATTTTGGGATTTAGATTTTTAAAATGGAATTATTTGAGAAAAAATCTCAAAAAACATAACAAATAAAAAACATTTTTTTTAAACACAGTTCAAACCAAAACTGGAACCTTACGGACGGTTCGGAACCGGGAACCGGAACCGCCAAAAAAACATAACAAATGTGAGTTACTTTGGGATTTATAATTTTAAAATGAAATTATTTGAGAAAAAAAATTTAAATTGAATATTTCATGTTTAGTTTATTGTCATTATTTCTTAATATAAACTTTTTTTAAAACATTTTGAATGAAAAAATGTTGTAAGGAAAACAAGTGGAGAAAAATAATATTTTATATATTAAATTTTAATTGTTAAATACAATAACATGTAGTATTATTTTTTTGTTATTCATTTTGAGTCGAAAGTAATATTTATTTTTGAAATGAAGATTATAATATTTTATAGAAGTATATTTTTGAAGTATTTATTTGAGTCGAAAGTAAAAATTATCTTACTGATCCTATTTTGGTCCACAACAGAAGTATATATTTTTTGGTTATTCATTTTGAGTCGAAAGTAATATTTATTTTTAAAATTTAACACTACTTCATTTGCCTCTAAAATTATTGTTTGTAATGTTAGTGCATTTGTCTCAAAATATGACATTATTTTTTTAAACAAATGAAGTAATATTTTACAAACATTAATTTTTGAGGCAAATGAAGCAGTATTATTTTTTTAAATATTCATTGGGATGAAGAAAGTAATGTTCATTTTTTTGGACAAAAAATGTAGTATTATTTTTTGGTTATTCATTTTGAGTCGAAAATAATATTTATTTTTGAAATGAAGATTATAATTTTTTATAGAAGTATATTTTTTAAAGTATTTATTTGAGATGGAAAAAATAATATTTCTATTTAGTTTTATTTATTAATAATTATTATTTTATAATTTAAAGCGTCAGAGTTTGTACATTTGGTTTGATTTGATTTGCATCGGTTGTGGCCTGCTGTGATAATTTGAACCGATCAAATGATTTTTTTTTTTAAAACCGATCAAATGATTTACCAGTCAAATCGGTCAAACAGCCAAGAATCCAAACCAAATGAAAATGAAAGGTACAAACCTTCGTCTCATTTTAAATTACAAAATAATAATAATTATTAAAATAAACTAAATAGAAATATTATTTTTTTCATCTCAAATAAATATTTTTAAAAATATACTCCCTCCGTCCCACGTGAATGGACACTTATTTCCTTTTTGGGACGTCCCACGTGAATGGACACTGTCCAAAATGGAAAAGAATATTCACTATTCCCTCCACTCATTCTCTCTCCTACTTCACTTTTACACTCACAACATTCTCTCTCCTAACTATTCCTCCCACTCATTCTCTCTCCTATTTAATTCTTCATACTCACAACATTTTCTTTCACTTTTTCTCTCTCTTACTTTTCCTTAATTCTCACACCCATAAAGTCGGTGTCCATTGACATGGGACGGAGGGAGTACTTCTATAAAAATTATAATCTTCATTTCAAAAATAAATATTACTTTCGACTCAAAATGAATAACCAAAAAATAATATTATATTTTTTGTTCAAAAAAATGAACATTACTTTCTTCCTCCCAATGAATATTTTAAAAAATAATACTGCTTCATTTGCCTCCAAAATTAATGTTTGTCATGTTAGTGTCTTCGTTTCAATATACTCCCTCCGTCCCAATAGAAGCTGTCCAATTTTTGCCTTGCACGCAAATTAATAAAATGGATGGGAAGAAAAAATGTTGTGAGTGTAATTTAAAAATAGAAGAGAGAATGAGTGGAGATAATAGTAAATTATAATGATGTTGTGAGTATTAAAATAATGTAGGAGAAATGAGTGGAGGGAATAGTAAAGTTTCCTTTGCCAAAAAAGGAAAGTGGAAGCTTTTAACGGGACACCCAAAATGGCAAAATGGGAAGCGTCTATTGAGACGGAGGGAGTATGACATTAATTTTTTAAATGAATGAAGTAATATTTTATAAAATATTCAATGGGACTAAGATAGTAATTTATTTTTTTAGCCGATGTAGTATTCTTTTGTAAAAATTAATGTTTATAATATTAGTGTCTTCGTCTCAGAAAATAAATATTAATTTTTTAGACAAGTAGATGAAACCGGTGACATCACCACTAATGTGACATCGGTAGATCCTAAGTATAGAACTTAACAGCAACTGTTAAAAAGTTAACTGTTTTTTCAAAAAAAATTGTAAAAAAGTTAACTTTTTTTATTCAAATATGATCTATGTACTGATAATGTAGTGTTTAAGGAAGTTTTCCATAATGTATAAATCTATTTCATTTTTTTGTTGTTTTTTTTTTTAATTTCTATCTTAGAATAACATGTAATGATCCGTGCATCGCACGGGAGTAAAACTAGTTATACTTTAATACTCCCTCCCTGTCGAAATGTCTTAAAATGAATTCGGCTCGAGAATTAAGGAAAGTGATGTAGGAAAGAGAAAAAGTTTAAATATTGTGAGTATGAAAAATTAAATAGGAGAGAGAATGAGTGGAAGAAATAGTTAGGAGAGAAAATGTTGTGAGTATAAAAGTAAAGTAGAAGAGAGAATGAGTGGGTGGAATAGTAATAAAAACTTTCCCCTTTTGGATTAAGACATTTTAAATGAGACGCCCAAAATAGAAAATTGAGACATTTGGAGCGGAAGGAGGGAGTACTAAATTGACTAAAATAATCAACTTAGGATCAATTTGAGCAAGATTTTATAGAAAAAATTTATAATCTTAATAAAAATTTCAAAATTATAAAATGATCCACCATTAAAATTATTCTCAATAATAATTTTTTAAATTTTATTTAAATTATTATATTTTCTATAAAATCTCGATCTAAATGACTATGATCATTTTAGTCAATTTAGTATCAAAGTGAAGTAAAACGTTAACCAACTTTATCTAATCAGTTTTAGGGGTGTTCACGATTCGAATTAGTCCGAATTTTATCAAAATTTCAAAAAAACAGATTGGATCAATTGTTCGATTCTGCCTAAATTCAGGATCAGGACCAGACTATTACATTACAGGACCGGTCACATTGGTCCGGTTCCAATGGTTCGGTCCATGTCCGGTTCCATCGGTTCCATAAGTTACACTACTATATATTTTTTCTAAAGATAAAACATTCAACAACTATTTTTTTCATGAAACCAAAATATAGGACGATTACATAAACAAAGTTCAAAAAAAAATATTCAGACATACAACAAATTAACTAAAATAGAGGAACAAAGTTCAAATAAAAAATATAGGACTGAACGGAATAATCTGTGATGGGCCGAGCCCAATACTTTACTACGAGCCAGGGGGCCCAACGGGCCCACCAAAGGACCAACTACGAAGAACCATATCAAGATCCAGGTAGTAACCCGTCCAACAACGGATGGCGGTCGTCGCCACTGAGCGACCAAGCCCATCCAAACGACGAGCCAACATACCCTTAAGCAAAAGGTTTGGACCTTAGCTCGCCGATACGTCAGGAGAAGGTCGTCGCCAATGAACCACGACCCACCTAACGACGAGCCTTCCAGCCGCGCCGAGCTCATCTCTTCCAACAGTGAGCGTCGTCATTGAACGACCTCCTCTCAATGTCGCACGCTCGTCGAGTCATCTCTCAAGGAGACGACCTAATTGGACGTACAGCTCCAGGTCGTCTCCTCTATTAAGCTTCTTCAGTAAGCTTGATTAATTAGCTAATTTGGGATAATGTCAGGCCTACCACAGTGCCTTGATACCCGTGCAATCATGTAACCAGTAATAACTCCAAAAGGCGTGCAGGTTGACTTTCCCTTATAAGGCAAGCTGCTTATCAATGTCAGACGCTGCAGTGTCTTTACATAGACGGACCAATCCCAGCGCGACACGTGTATGCCTAGGAGACGGAGCTGATCCAACGGTTGGCATCCTTCCAATCCAACGGTTCTGGTGAAAACCCTAATATCACTACTTCCACTATAAATAAGAGAATAGTATCATGGACAAAGGTAATGCTTTACTGCATATTTACGTATTCTTGCACTCTCCATACCATTACCACCATATTTTCAGTCCATCATCTTACTCTCACGCCGGAGGGGCTTGCCGGAAGACCCCCGGCGCAGTTTCACTGTTATTTCTTGTGGTGTGCAGATCACAAAGCTAGCTCAATCATTCGCTGGACCCAAGAATTGAGCCCAACACGCTTTCCTGCGCGATCAGATTGGTTCCATTGCCGGGAAAGTTGTTAGTGATCTTCAGCAAAAGAAATACAGCCGAAAAGACCTGGAGAAATGGTGTCAGATGGTCACACGACCAGCAAATCTACCGGAGACGAAGGCGTACCTCCTCCTCAACAAGAAAACCCTAGACCACCCTCTCCACCTAGGAACCCTAATTTAAGGGTTACCAGGTCACAAGGGGTGGTTGATGGTACAGGCCTCCAAGCAACCAGAAGAAGAGAAAAAGGACCTGCAGCTGAGCGCCAGAGGAGACCTCCACTGGAAAGGAGGCTTGAGACAACTGCGCGGTATGCGGGAGGTCCATCTAACCCTCAGCTCGACAGAGCAGCTTTCCTCGTCGAGAGAGCTAATGCCCTCCAAGAATTCTTGCAAATCCAGACTGAGCTCATCCAGATGGCCGCTCCCCAAGCCCCACAGGCATCCCACCAAACTGTCTCGTCGGGGAGAAGAAGAAGGAACCAGAGAGAGAATAACGGTCGTCGTGAAGGGACCGCTGCTGAAAATGAGCGCGTTGTACCACAACTTGATCTGAGGGAGCATCTTAACGAAAGGCGGAGTCAAGGAGTCCCATCACAGCAACGACGAGCTGAGGAGATAGATCCTCATAGACGTGGCCGGTTGATAAAACCGGCGGTTAGCCGGTTGAAAACCGGCGGTTTCAAACCTTTAAATCTCCAACCGGAACCGAACCGCCTAACCGGCTCAACCGGTTACGGTTTAGGCGGTTCCCGGTTTTAACGGTTATCCGGTTAACCTCCGGTTTGACGGTTTGGATATGCTCGGCCGAGTCTTTGGTTTAGCTCGGCCGAGCAACCCTTTTAGGGTTTAGGGTTTTGAGGGTTGCTCGGCCGAGTCTTTGGTGCTGCTCGGCCGAGCAACCCTTTTAGGGTTTAGGGGTTGAGGGTTGCTCGGCCGAGCATATCATTTTTCAGTTAATTTTTTTTAACGATTTTTTGAAAAAAGTTAACTTTTATTTTTTTCAATTTTTTTTTGGATAGATAAGACTATTTTAAACTTAAGTTTACTACATACATTTTTTACAAAAAGGTTTATAAAAAAAGTTATGAATTTTTAAAAAAATGAAAGTTAACGATTTTTTGAAAAAAGTTAACTTTTATTTTTTTTCAATTTTTTTTTGGATAAATAAGACTATTTTAAACTTAAGTTATCTACATACATTTTTTGAAAAAGGTTTATAAAAAAAGTTATGAATTTTGAAAGAAAGAAAACTTAACTTTTTTAAAGAAACAAGTATATAAAAGAAAAAAAAGGGACGGTACCCTTAAATTTTATTAATCAAAATAAAATTACAAAGAGGGGGACAACCAACCTTACCCTTTTATAAATAAGGGGGGACATTTAGGAGCCTTTACCTCAACCTAACTATTACAATTAATTAAAAATAAATCTAATTTAAAGTCTAAACTAATCTAATTAAAATAAAAATTAATCTAAAACATCATTCATTCATCACTACTTTCCGTGGAGTCCTCGACATCGTATTGATATCTTGGATCCAATAGATCCTCATCATAAGGCATGTCTTGTTGCCTTTTTCCGCTCTAACCCAATCGCCAAGTAAAAGTTGATGTTCCAAGTTTTCACTTGTTAGTTGAGAACGTCTTTCATCCAAAACATTTCCACCAACGCTAAATGCCGATTCAACCGCCACCGTTGAAGCGGGAGAGGCTAATACTTCTTTAGCAACTATGGAAAGTATAGGATAAATGTCTTTCCTTCTTGACCACCATTGTAAAACATCAAATTCATTTGAATTTGGATCTTGATTTAATTCAAAGTTTGTAGTGAAATACGTTTCTAACTCCACGGGAAGGTTTGATGATGATGAAGATGAACCTCGAGAAGGACCATATTTTTTACTATACAAATTTGCAATAAAACTATATGGATCCCCACTAGTAAAACTTGGTTGAGAAGTAGAGGAATCATATTCATGTTGTTGGCTTTGAGAAGTGTTTCCATATAAGGCATTATACTCATTAAAAAGGTTAATCAAATCATTTTTTGTGTCATTAACAATAATTGACGGAAGTTCATAACTACCGTCACCATCGGGATATAATTTCATATAATAATAAGTTATAATGGACTCTAAATCATCTAATTTAACTCGAGGATCTAATAACTTTGCAACCAAGAAAAGAGACGGAATAGTGTCAAAATATTTAAGCCACTTTTGTCTCATGTTAAAAATGCATTGGTTTAAAATAGGGCAATCTTTTAAATTGTCAAAAATAGTAACAATTGCAATACAATGATCTAGCACCAAAACGGAAGTTGGATAATAAACTCCCGAAAAAGCCAAAGTAGCGGTATTAAAAATCTTTAACAATTCACATAAATTAATGCATGCATTCCAATGATGAGTAAATAGAGGTTCATGATAGCCAACTCGACATAAAAAATTGCGTTAGGAGATCTTTATAAGCAAAACCATCGCTTAACATTTTATAGGTGGAATTCCACCTAGTTGGAACATCGTAAGTAAAATATTTGTCCTAAGACACTTTTACTTCTTAAAAACTTTATCCACTTTTTTGTATTAGAATTTTTTTTTGAAATAAATTGAAGAGCTCGTCTAATTGGCTTAACATAAGTTTCTAATGCATCTAAACCATCTCTAACACATAAATTAATTATATGACATAAACATCTAATATGAAAAAACTTACCCCCAAGTGAGGGTTGACAAACGGTAATTAAATCGGGCAAACTAGCCGTATTAGCACTTGCGTTGTCAAATGAAATAGTAAATATTTTATTTAAAATACCATATTCAAGAAAAATCTCAAGCAATTTCGCACAAATATTTTCCGCGGAATGCGGTGGCTCAAAATCTTTGTAAGCAATTAATCTTTTTGGATTTTCCATGAATTATCTATCCAATGGCAAGTAACGCCCAAATAAGTATTTCTTTGCCAATGATCACTCCAACCATCGGCACAAATTGAAACTTTATTTTCTAATTTTGATAAAGCGCCAATTAAATCTTTTATATCTTTCAACCACTCTAGTAATATCACGTACGAGATTCGTACGTGGTACTCTCGGCGGGGTTCAAAGAAAGGCGAGCAAAATTTTCATAAAAATCACAATCCGCAAAATTAAAAGGAAGGCCTTTAACGCAAATAAATTTGGCTAGTTCATCCCTATAAAACCCACTTGTCAAATTTAAAAAGGACGGAAGAAGTGGGAAGACGAACCTTGTGCACCCGAACCCGAACTACGTTGAAATTGTAATTGAGTTTGCGAAGCGGAAATGCCAAGTTTCTCGGGATGTTTTGACGCCAAATGCCCGTTGAGCGTCCCATGCCCTCCGCTCTTTTGAATGCGTAAGTCGCATTACAATAGTTGCAACATGCTCGAAAATTATAATCATCCTCGGCAATTTTTCTTTTGGTGAAATGGATGGCGAAGGTATCGAATTGCGGCTCTCTTTCTCTAGGGGTTGTCGTTGTCTCGACCCCGACCACCTCCCTAGCTCGGCTGCCCTACCACTCCTAGCATTACCACTTTCAATTTCAACTTGTTCTTCTTCCTCATTTTGTTGAATATTTGGATTTTGATGATCAAAATCATCGTTGGGAGGAAGAATCAACAACGGACTTGCCTAAATTGCTTCTTCTTTGATTTGCGGCCATTTGTATAAGAGAAAATGAAGTTTGGAAACAAAACGGAGCTTAAAAATGGATGAAAATAGAGAAAAGCACTAATTTCGTTAGAAAACTAAGCGAAAATGAAACAATATTTAAGCGAAAATTGGATGAGGGTGAGAGTATATGTGAATATTTGAGAGTAGAAGAGAAAGAGTAGAGAGAAATAAGGTGGAAATAAAATGGGAGGAGGAGGGTGATATTTATAGTTAGTAAATTAGGCAAAAAAAAACATTTTTTTTTTAATTTTTGACTGCCCATTAACAAAATTAACGGCTACTTTTTAAAAATAACGGCTAGTTTTTGAAAAAGTAGCCGTTAACATGTTACGGCGTTACGCTCGGCCGAGCACCTCATATGACTCAGGCTGAGCGTAACCTTCGGTGTTAATAACAAATCGGAAGGTTCTGCTCGGCCGAGCACCTCATATGACTCGGCCGAGCAAGTCAAAAACCGGCGGTTAACCGGTGGTTGACCGGTTTTTCAAAAATTTCAACCTTAACCGAACCGGCAAATAACCGGTTACGGTTAGCCGGTTCCGGTTAACCGCCGTTGACCGGTTTTGACCGGTTTTGGCCGGTTTTCAACCTCCCGGTTGACCGGTTCGGTTTATAAAATGGACACGTCTAGATCCTCATAGAACATTTGCTGTCGAAAATATTGAAGCTAATCAGAACCAAGTCATTCGGGGTCATCAAATGACTCCGTCACTGAGAAATGAACGAGCTCCGAGTAACAGGGAAAGAACTTGTACTCCTCCTCGTCGTGAACGAGATATATCAAGATCCTACAGGCCGTCTCCGCCACCTAGCTACAGGGAGCGATCCATCTCACGACGACCTGCTCCCACCGAGAGGCAACGGTCTAACACCGTTACCCGGGGCCTCGTCGAGATAGGATCCCCCCAGCCGACCCAACAGGAGAGGTGGATATGAGAGAATTCTTAAGGCTAAAACGTCAGGTGGAAGAGTTGACAAACAAAAGAAACAAGGTGGATAGCGACGACTCAGAAGATGATTGTGATACCATGAATCCCTTAGCGCCATGGATGCTAGAGACGGGACCTCCTGAACCTGGTTTCAAACTTCCTGACTTGAAACAATATGATGGCTCTACAAGCGCCATTGATCACATACAGCATCTGCAAGCTCAGATGTACGTGGTGGCAAGAGCTTCAGGACACGACGATGTCATGTGTAAGGCCCTTACAAGCACGCTAGCTGACGCTGCTTTACAATGGTTTAGAAGCCTGCCTAAGGGAAGTATTGAGTCGTGGAAGCAAATGAGGAATTTTTTTTTGGGAAGGTTTGCAACGGCGGGAGAGTGTCGCAAGACAGTCAACGACCTCAGCAACATTTCGCAAGGAGCCAATGAAAGCTCTATGAGCTACTTCAAAAGGTTTAAGAAGTTGGTGGACCAAATTGACGAAGACTTGACCGATAGGGAGATTATCAATTGCTTCAGACACGGCGTTGTTTCGTCCACCCTGGACTACGAGCTACAGGTCCACCCAGCCAAGTCCCAAAAAGATCTCTACGCCAAAGCGTATGCCGTCGCTGAGGCGGAGGAGAGAAAGTTACAGAGAGAAGGGAAGGCTACTGACGAGGTGGAAGCGGCAAAACCTAAAAAGGACAAGGCCGAAGAAAAAGGAAAAAACAAGCAAGTGAAAGGTGAGAAGGTCCCAGAGTCGTACACTCCTCTGACTGTATCACGAGCTGAAATTCTGAGCAATGTTGATTTTGGCCCGGCGCCGAAAATGAACCCCAATGGAAAGGGGAAGAAAAATATGAACAAATATTGTGAATACCACAGAGATAAGGGGCATGACACTGAGGAGTGCTTCAGCTTAAAGAAGATTATTCAAAGATGGATTGATGATGGACGACTCGAGGAATACGTGAGGAAAGATCGTCAGGCAGCCAACACTAGAGCTGCTAACGACGGCCCTCCAGAGAGGCAGCCAAGAATGGTCTTGGTAATTTCCGAAGAAACGAGCAAAAATCAAATCAAGAGCGCCATCTACCATCTCAAGAAAGCCCCTCATGTTCCCCAGAAGTCGGAGATTCCAAGCGGCGTGATAAGCTTTTTTCCCTACGAGCTAGCAGCAAGTCCATTGGCACGTCAACAGACGCTGGTCATCCCCGGATACATTGACAACTGTGAGTCCAGACGGATTTTAATCGACACTGGGGCGGCCAAAGACATTTTGTTTTACAGCGTCTATCAACGGATGGGTCTACCCGATAGCCGCCTAAGTCCTTACTTAGGTCGTCTAGAGGGATTCACCAACCACCGAGTAGATGCAAAGGGCCAAATTGACCTTCCTGTTGACATTGGAGAGCACCCATTAAGAACCATCAAAACTGTGACTTTTATTGTGATTGACGTCGTCAGCGATTACCACGCAATTCTTGGCCAACCTGGCCAAGCCGCTTTGGGGATCGTCGCTTCGGTCCCTCATCAACGAGTCAAATTTCCTACACGTGCTGGAGTTAGATGTGTGTTGGGGACGGCCCCAGAATTCCTAGAGCATGTGTTGAGAGCAAAGCGAACCATTGAAATAGATGACCCAAATCACATTGTGAAGCTTTCCAAATCTGTCAAGCAAAAGACGACATCAAATGTCTCCGTCGCGACCATCAAGTGTGTCGATGACCCACAAGACTTTGTTGAAATATTCATGGACGATCAAGCCGCTGAACCACAACTTTTGACCGCCCATGAATCGGGGGCCGAGCTAGATAAGCTCATTGAGGACGAGGTTCCTGATCTGACCCCTGAGGCAAGAAGAAAAATTAAAAAGATTGTCATTGAATCCATGGACTTTAGGGACGACGCCCCTGAGATGAAACCAGCCGACGAGCTAACAGAACTGATCATCAACCCATACTATCCAGAGCAGAAAATCAAACTGGGGTCTCAGTTATCCACTGAGGAGAGGGAAGAGATAATCTCCCTACTCAAACAAAACCTCGATGTTTTTGCCTGGAGAGTGGAAAATATGAAGGGTATTAGAGAGGACGTGGCAGTTCATAGGCTCGGAGTGAACCCTACCATGAAGTTCAAGGAACAAAGGTGCAGAGTTTTTTCCACTGAAAAAGAGGTCGCCATAAAATAAGAAACTGAGAAGTTACTGAGCGCTGGAATTATTGTGAACGCTGGGTTCACGACTTGGTTAGCTAATGTGGTTCTAGTGAAAAAACCAAACGGTAAGTGGAGACTCTGTGTAGATTTCACCGATTTAAACCTGGCATGCCCGAAAGATAGTTACCCCTTGCCCAGAATCGACAAGCTCGTCGACTCTGTGGCCGGACATACAACTCTGAGCTTCCTCGACGCATACTCTGGCTATCACCAAATAAAGATGGCCGAAGAGGATATTCAGAAGACGGCTTTTCAGGCCGCAGGGGGAACTTACTGTTATACGAAGATGCCTTTCGGGCTCAAGAATGCCGGGGCAACATACCAGAGAATGATAAACAAAGTGTTCAAGGATCAGATCGGCGACAACTTGGAGGCATACGTTGACGACATGGTCGTCAAATCCAAGAAGAGGAAGCATGTCGACGACCTCCAGCAGACTTTTGCCAATCTACGAGCTAATGATATGGTCCTCAACCCAGCTAAGTGCGTTTTTGGAGTTGCAGCAGGAAAATTCTTGGGATTTATGCTCTCACAACGAGGAATCGAAGCCAACCCTGAGAAAATCAAAGCTTTGATCGACATGGCAGAACCTACGAGCATCAAGGAGGTTCAACGCTTGAATGGACGAGTAGCGGCCTTAGGTCGTTTCATTGCCAAGTCCGCCGAGAGGTCGCTTCCATTTTTCAAAGCTCTCCGAGGCGCAAAGGATTTCGAATGGACGGAAGAATGCTCCCAGTCATTCAGGCAGTTAAAAGAGTATCTTGGCTCCCCACCACTCCTCCAAAGCCCCGTCTCAGGGGAAGATCTCTACGTTTACCTCTCGGCGAGTGACAAGGCCGTCGCCGTTGTATTGGTTAGGGAGGAGGATGGAACACAGAGGCCAGTTTACTATGTTAGTAAAGCTCTGTCGGACGTGGAAACCCGCTATTTTAACGCGGAGAAGATCGCTTACGCTCTCGTCATCACAGCACGAAAGCTACGAGCTTACTTCTCTGCTCACCCCGTTATTGTTTACATAAATGCCCCACTGCGCAAGATTTTACATCGTCCTGAAAGCTCCGGCCGTCTTCTCAACAGGAGTATTGAACTAACTGAGTTTGACATTGAGTATAGAGCAAGGAAAACCTTACAAGCACAGTAGTTGGCAGATTTCCTGGTTGAAACATCATTCAGTGTTGAGGACGACCAAAGGCCACCTCCGAAGAATGGCAAAGGCAAGGAAGTCGACGACAAACCAGAAGAATTGGTTTTGCCCGTAGACTGTTGGAAGATTTATTCAGACGGGTCGGCGACTAGAAATCTGAGTGGGGCGGGGATTGTTCTTGTCGAACCAGAAAGCGGAACAGTCTTTAAAGAAGTATTGAGATTCAAGTTCCAAGCATCGAACAACCAAGCGGAGTACGAAGCACTTATAGCGGCCATTGAATACACTAAGTGTTTTGGAGCCACCAAGATCGCAACATTTTGTGATTCTCAGTTAATCGTGAACCAAGTTCGCGGCGACTATCAGGTCGTCGATTCAACCCTCCAGAGGTATCATGCCTTGGTCGACGAGTTAATTCAGGGGCTGGAATTTTGGGCCATCCAGAGGATAGCCAGAGAGGACAATAAACACGCCGGCCTACTCTCCAAACTGGCAACTGATCAACTCCCTGAAGACGAGCATGGCCACCACTTGGCCTACCTCGAACAGCCAGCCTATGAACGAGTGAAGATCATGTGCGCTGGAGATGACCCGAGATGTTGGATCGACGAACTGAAAGCGTTTATTGAAAAAGATGAGTTACCATGTGATGAAGTTTCAGCAAGGCAAGTCAAGAGAAAGGCAAATTTATTCACTGGCCGTAAGGAGAGCTATACGAGACGATCTATCACTGCACTTCTTTGAAGTGCGTCCACCCTGACAAGGTAGTTCAGTTACTTTTTGAAGTGCACCAAGGAGAGTGCGGGGGCCATCCTGGGGCCCGTACATTGGCTGACAAGTTAATTACCATGGGGTACTACTGGCCCCATCTCCGTGAAGATGCCAAACGGTTTGTAAGAAAGTGTGATACCTGCTAACGTTTCGCCGACCTCCCCAAACTTCCGACGACTGAGCAAACCCCTGTCATGGCCGCTTGGCCGTTTGATATGTGGGGGTCGACATAATTGGGCCTTTTCCACAGGCCAAGGGAGGAGTCAAATATGTGATTGTGGCGGTTGACTATTTTTCAAAGTGGGTGGAGGCGAAGGCCTTAAACAAAATTACTGAGAACAATGCCCTAAGCTTCATCCATGATTCAATATGGTGTCGCTTTGGAATCCCAAGGGTAATTGTTTCAGACAACGGCCTGCAGTTTTCGAGGAAGTTTGAGCAGGAATTAAACAGAATGGGCGTCAAACATTCTAAGTCGTCTGTTGCCTATCCCCAGGGCAATGGACAAGCTGAAGCGGCAAACAAACTCATCTTGTCGGCACTATGTAAGAATCTTAAAGGAAGAGATACGAGATGGTTGGACGGACTACCATCAGCTCTCTGGGCTGTCCGCACAACCACCCGGGGGCCCACGGAGGAAACCCCATTTGCTTTAGCATATGGCTCAGAGGCCATGGCTCCCGCCGAGCTCCAGCTGCCAACAGACCGAGTTGCTCTCTACGACGTGGGAAAGAATATCCATAACCGACAGGTCGATCTGGACCTTGTAGACGAGCGAAGATTGGACGCCCAGCTAAGGATGGAAAATTACAAGAAGAAAACCAAGGCTTACCATGATAAGAAGGTGAAGAAAAGGTTCTTTAAGGTCGGTGATCATGTTCTCAGAAAGATTGAAGCGACGGGGCTCAAAGCCCGTCAAAACAAACTTTCTCCCAACTGGGAAGGACCATACATCGTCACCAGTGTGGTCAGAGAAGGAACCTACCGCCTAGCTAAGCTAAACGGTGAGCAATTAAAGCATCCATGGCACGCTAACCATCTCATGAAGTATTACTTTTAAGGTCGTCGTTACCAACAACACAGCGCCCTCAGGGCACCCTACTTGTGGTTCTTGATTAAAGCTTTTTATTGCCGTTTTGTGAAAATTTTGGAAGTCTGTAATTTTGGAAAGGGATAATCTATAAATCCCAGGAGTCGTAGAAAGTGATCGAGTTACCTATGTACGATTGTTAATCAGAAATTATCAATGGAAACTCATCACTTCACTGAGCTTCGTCCATTACAAACTCAAGAAGCCTAAAACGGTTGAAGCCTGACTTCGACCCTTACAACTACTTCGATCAAGTATAGAGATCAGTCAAAGCTAAGACTTTGGCACTTACACTCACTTTAGCCAAGTATAAAGGTTAGACGAAGCCAGACTTCGTCGAACGCTATAACGGAGTAAGACGACTCGTCCATAAAGTCTTGCCTACGAGCAAAGACCTACAGACCTTTGTACTATTCCTACGAGCCATTGAGAAGTTGAGAAAATACGAGTGAACAAAGGTCGACCACATTAGGACGACCCAAGTTTAGGCCGTCACTTACGACGACCATTCACACTTGTCCTCAAACTTACTCACCAAATAAGTTATCACTTGCTATCTACGTTAACTCAGACTAACAAACAGAAAACAAAGGCATTGAATAACTTAAAACATAAAACAAGCAATCATTGTACGACCCCCTCTAAGCAACGAGGAAACAGGTCGACTACATTACAAAAATTAAAAATTGTTTTGGGACAATGTTTGGAACCACCACCAAAAAACTAAACATTGTTTACGGCATCACAGACAACCATAGAAAGATCAAATGACTACTGGAGACCATCAACGTTGGCTGGAGCTGCATCAGGGTCAGGGCCATCTCCAAGGAAGTTAGCATAATAAGCATCAAAATTTTTGGGATCAACGGCAGGAATTGGCCACTCGTCTCTTCCTGCCTTCACATCATCCTCCTTGATAATAAGTAAGTCTTTGTCATTAAAGGGGACGAGAGGATGGATAAGACGAGCCTCCTGATCATGAGACGGTTCTGAGCAAAGGTCGGCCAATTTCCTCGCGGATACTAAGTCCTTGGTCTCTGGGTCAGCAAGGATCCGCCGAGCCAAATGCTTGGCCCCATCCTGAAAAAAGCTGCTGGCTTTGTCGGTGACGACCTTAAGGAACTCACCACCACTTTTGAATTGCTCCACAGCGTCCAATTTTGCGTCGGCCAAAGCAATCTGATGGTCAGCACGCATATCTTCGATCTGAGTCCGGGCGGAGTCGTAGTCAGCCTTCACTTTGTCAAACTTCGTCTCCGCGGCTTTGAGACTAGTCGTCAAAATCTTTCCCTCCTGCACCACTTTGGCCTTCTCAGCTTTCAAAATCTCCGCCTCCTTCAAAATTTTGTCTTTCTGAGCCATCAGGGACTCATAGGCGGTAGTCAATTGGACGATGTTCTCTTCGGCTTTCTTCAGCTTCTTTTCAGCCGCCTCCTTTGCTCCAACGGACAAAATCAGCTGCTCGTTCTCTTTTTGCTCGGCGTCATAACAGGCCTTGAAGTCCGCCGTCATGGCCTCTATCATCGACGTCATCTACAACCAAATTATTATTATTAGTACAAGTATAAAACGACGAGAGAAAAGCGTGGAAAATATGAGTCAGAGGTACCTCGGTTTGAATCAGCCCAAAGCGAGCGTGATAGGTCGTAGGGCTCATCTTAGCCTCCCTCATCTGGCGAACGAGGTCAACGTCCTTGCCGCGTTTGGTCAAGGCCATCCTCAAGAGGAGAGCAGGGCCGCTTCTCGCCAAGAAAGGAACCCCAGATATTGAAGGAACCTTACCATACTTGGTGGCCATCTCAAGTGCCCGCTGCCTGGTCAATGTTCCCGTCGACGACCCAGGAGCTTCAGCCCGAGGGGTTGAAGGGTCGGAGGAACTAATAGGATCGTTGTCAGCCTTCTTTTTCTTTTCCTTCTCTCTCCCAGATCCAACAGGATGATCTTTCCTCTTCTTGGAGACGTGGCTCCCTTCCCCGACGACCTCATGATTGGAGTCTGAACTTCCAACGTCCTCAGGGCTAACGTGCTCACCCTCAGCGACGATCAGTTGATTTTCGGCATCAGCAGCCACAGCACTTGACTCAACCCCAGCCTCTTTCTCCAGCCCGTCGACCACCACCTGACGGCCTCCAGTATTTAAGCCTTCAACGACGACCTCCCTTTCAATCATAGGGATGGCACCAGCAGGATTGTCCTTGGGGAGCTGATCATTCCTCTTCGACTGGTTCTCTTGCCGGTCGTAGATGGCATTAGTCGCCGCCCTATCCTTCTTGGACTTGGTTCGCGCATTGGGTCTGATTGCCTCGCTCGTGCTCATGATTTCCTTTTCAATGAGGTGGATATCCTTCTCAGAAAGAACTGCCAAGTAAAAATGGGAAAAGGTAAAGTCATTCACGACGAGACAAAAAGGCAAATTATCAAAATAAACAGACAAGTGTTGAGAGCCCAACCCCCAGACATCTCAAGATTCTCGCAACGCTCTTCAGGGTGGTCAAAGCGGGCGCCAGCACAATTTATGCAGTTGTCTTCCCAAGTCAAGTCGTCGTGAACGACCCAGACCGGATAGCGAGTGTCAAGGTTTATCTTCACTAAAGGATCGGGGCCCTTCGACGGCTTAGACATAATGCCGACCCTTATATACCTCCAGTGAGAGGCTTCAATGTCCGTGAATGACACCCATCCAAGACTTAGCAGATTGTCAATCTTTTCCTTCAGCTCGTTGGCCCACGGAGCTTGAAACACATGGTCGTCGGTAACAAAATCATGACTCTCAGGCCAAGGAAACTGCCATCCTAACCGGCTCTCCACCAGGATCATATGACTGTCCCATCCATACACTTTATTTTGAGTGTCAAGGAACAAGCCTTGAACATTCCTAATGGACGACACACTTACTATGGGCTTCCCGTTCTTAATAGATCGTTTCGTCCGATAGTATTGACGAAACACTTTATTGCATGGCTCGTAGCCAAGAAATGCACGAGACGATAATGAAGCATGATAAGACCCTAACGTGTGCCACTCAACTCCATCGGCACACAACCTGAATCTTCCAGAAACTCGTTAATAAAGGGGTCCAAAGGCAACCTCAGTCCAAGCTCGAACTGTTTGTAGAAGAAAGCAACCTTCTTCTTGCTGGTGAGGAGTGATTACTACGGGGCTCGTATTCTCTTTGGCTGAGGTACTCAAGCTTGTAATTGTTGGCATGCACTCTGAACGAGCTTCGAAGGGAATCTATAAACAGCTTCGCGTTGTCTCCCTTCATCCTTGTGGTGACCTTGGTGATGGCCCAATCACCTCGTGCCCCGCCTCCAAAGCCTAGTTCATTGCTTCCAGCTTGTACACTGGTATGGAAGGCGTTGACGATCCTAGTGTTCCCCGCACTCGTACTAGCTTCATTCGTTTCTTGGCCCAGGGCGATCGGGGCGGCCGTCGTGATCCATGTCTACAAAACAAGGAAAGACGAAGGGGAATCGGTCCTAACATTAGCAGACGACGACCTAGCTATGGGCAACCTAGATTTCCCTACAACCAAATTCCTACGTGAATCACGACGGGGCAAAGAGTAGTTGGCTCGTATATGGTTTGGAAGGTCATTCATTGACCTAAAAGGCGTTATTCTTTGGTCATCTTCCTCAAAATCCCCAAGAACATCACCAACTGGAAACCACTAGAGGTTCATTTTCAAAATCGAACTTTGCCAAAATTGATGAACATTCGGCCCAATGGAATCTCCCTCCAAATACCCTTGGCACATTTCAGACACCCTTTGATTTAGCCCAAAGCCAAACTTAACCCCTCTCTCAAAGCTCACCGTTAAGGTCCCATTGAATAAATCCTTAAACCCCAAGCAAAAACCCAGAAAATGAAGAACAACGAAGAAAGTTACCTGTTTCTGGGTTCGGAGATGGTTTTTCCGATGAATTTGTCGGCGGTAAATCAAAGAAGTTCCTAATCAGCTGGCCGGATTGTCAGCGGTGGTGAAGCCGGAGCGATCAAATATCAGCTGGGAAGACGTTCGCACGGTTGCCGGAGTTCTTTCTTGCTAGTGGCCGAAAATCGCCCTTGCTCTTTGCTCTCCCAGAAATCTGACGCGAAAAGTTTGAAATGGAGGAGGGAGGAGGTTTTTATATTTGGGGAAGACGAAGGGTTTATGCCTGGGGAACCCAAACGGCGAAGTGATGGGCATTAAATACCCTCTGCAACTTCCGAGGGGAATGTCCCATCGCGGGACGCGTGTCAATTAATGGAGGGATCTCAGCCGCCGTCATAAACACTGACGTCATCATAATTCAAAATTCAAATTGACGGTCGTACGGATTACCTTGTAGGGAAAACGACAACTCCTGGCCCGTCGAGACGCCCATGAGTTGGGGGCCACTGAACGGAATAATCTGTGATGGGCCGAGCCCAATACTTTACTACGAGCCAGGGGGCCCAACGGGCCCACCAAAGGACCAACTACGAAGAACCATATCAAGATCCAGGTAGTAACCCGTCCAACAACGGATGGCGGTCGTCGCCGTGACGACGAAGCCCATCCAAACGACGAGCCAACATACCCTTAAGCAAAAGGTTTGGACCTTAGCTCGCCGATACGTCAGGAGAAGGTCGTCGCCAATGAACCACGACCCACCTAACGACGAGCCTTCCAGCCGCGCCGAGCTCATCTCTTCCAACAGTGAGCGTCGTCATTGAACGACCTCCTCTCAATGTCGCACGCTCGTCGAGTCATCTCTCAAGGAGACGACCTAATTGGACGGACAGCTCCAGGTCGTCTCCTCTATTAAGCTTCTTCAGTAAGCTTGATTAATTAGCTAATTTGGGATAATGTCAGGCCTACCACAGTGCCTTGATACCCGTGCAATCATGTAACCAGTAATAACTCCAAAAGGCATGCAGGTTGACTTTTCCTTATAAGGCAAGCTGCTTATCAATGTCAGACGCTGCAGTGTCTTTACATAGACGGACCAATCCCAGCGCGACACGTGTATGCCTAGGAGACGGAGCTGATCCAACGGTTGGCATCCTTCCAATCCAACGGTTCTGGTGAAAACCCTAATATCACTACTTCCACTATAAATAAGAGAATAGTATCATGGACAAAGGTAATGCTTTACTGCATATTTACGTATTCTTGCACTCTCCACACCATATTTTCAGTACATCATCTTACTCTCACGCCGAGGAGGATTGCCTAAGACCCTTGCCAGCTTTCACTGTTATTTCTTGTGGTGTGCAGATCACAAAGCTAGCTCAATCATTCGCTGGACCCAAGAACTGAGCCCAACACGCTTTCCTGCGCGATCAAGGACGATTACGTTACATAAACAAAGTTGAAAATCGAAAATTGAAAGTTTCATGCTTAATAACAATAAATTTGAAATTATGAATATATATATATATATATATATATATATATATATATATATATATATATATATATATATATATATATATATGCATAATCGGTCAGGTTCGGGTTCGGTCCAGGACCATATATATTTTTTCAAAAACTAGGACCAACCCAAATAATCGATTCCATATAAATTTGGGAGCAGAAACAAACCAATTCTATTGAATTGGTCCGATTTTCATTGGTCTGGTCCGGTCCGATCCGTCAGTTTTTTTGTTCAGCCCTAATCAGTTTCTTTTTGTTGCATTGCATATTCCCACCAAATACTCCCTCTGTCTCGCTATAAATCATACACTTTTTTCTTTGGGCGTCCCGCTACAAATCACACACTTTCTAAAATGGCAAAAAATCTTTACTATTTCCTCCACTCATTCTCTCTCCTACATTATTTTAATACTCACAACATCATTATAATTTACTATTCCCTCCACTCATTCTCTCTCCTATTTTACTTTTACACTCATAATATTTATATTATTTTTTTTAATCCACACATGTACAGTATATTAGTGATTTCTAATGAGACAGAGGGAGTACATGACATGACTGTCCTTTTTCCTTTATTATATTTGGATAAGCTAATTCATTGAATTTGTTTTTGTTTTTCACACGTACACATATGTACACATATATACATATATAAGGGCAACTCCAACAATGGTATTAGCTAGATGGATCAAAATTTGATCCCTACTTATAATATCAAAAATTTAATCTCCAATAATAGGTATCAAATTTATGGTATCAAAGAATATTTTTATATTTGTTAAGTTTATTAATGTTTTCAACATTATCAATTATTTTAAACTATGACTATGCTTTAATTAACTATTTTTTAATTAAAAAATATAATCATTATTTTATTATTATATAGTCAAATAAATTTAATATTAATATTAAAATAATTATTTTATATTTAATTTATTTTTAAATTTCGGGTATTTATGTATATTACAAAAATAACATTTGTTTTGAGATGATTATTTTTTAATTTGAACATTTATTGAGAAAGAAAAGAAGTAATTGAGTTTTGAAAAATTTGGTGTAGCATTAGTAAAGGTAGCATATTTGCTACCTTTACTAATATTACACCAAATTTTGCTACCATAATTTTTTATTGTTGGAGATACTAATATTCATACATGGGTATCAAATTTTGAGTTTGATACCCATTGTTGGAGTTGCCCTAAATAGTTGTTTGTATGGATATGGGTTCGTACAATTTGATTGTACAACACGCAGATGCACTCAAAAAATAAATGAAACTGTCAAAAAACAATTTTACTCTTAATAATGAAATGAACGAAACAGATCAAACTGAAATGCAATTGTTGTACGGAGCATAGTTTAACTTCACAAACAACGATCTGATATAATCATGGAAAAAAAATTAATTTGGGCATGAACAAATATAGGAGACCCAATCCAACAAATACGGATTGAAGTTTTAGAAAATAGGCCAAAGATAGAATAAAGGTAATTTGGCGACTTAGTTAAATGTATTGGCGAGAGCCGGGTCTAGAAGAAGCCCATTAAAGCCCGTCGCTTAATGAAAATGATATAATCTCAAGGCAGGAATTCCGCACCAGTATGTTTATATCAACGACATCACCAAGGGTTGTCGCCTTATTATTTATTTATTATGGTTGTCGCCTACAGGCGACATTTGGACCTGCAGTGATATTGCAGAAGATGCCAAGGACGTTATAATTGGGACCACAAAATCTGCTATAATAAAAAGACATCTGTCAGAAAATAAGGTGGCGTCTCCACTATTTTTTGGTGCCCATGCACACAAATGGATTATCGACACGTGTCCAATAACATGTGACCTGCACATGATATGAAGAAGTATATAAACAACATCCAGAAAGTGGATTAAGTAAGTTCTCTAGTACATTTCTGCAGAATTTCTAAACTTTCATTGTACTTTCTCTTATTTCCTAGACCAGTGTACTTATTTTCACACCGTAGGGACTTTGTCGGAGACACGCTCCTGGCCTAATTTATGTGTGCTCTGCGTGTAGGAGACAATGAAAAAGACGCCAAAGTATTTACAGCATGAACTTCCTATTTTCAGGTTCGTGCAACCAATTTTCTGTGGCACCATCCCCATCCTCCTTGTAGTAGGCAGGACTTAGGTGACCATTTTGTTAGCAAAATTATGAAAAGTTCATCCACCCATCCAGGAAGAAGGCAGGTGCATTAGGAGTTGTGGACCCAAAGCCATGTGCATTATTATCTACTGAAACTAGTTTATTGCAATCCATTTGCATTATTACTTATTAAAATAGTTTATTATAATTGTTGTATCCATACTTCATTTTCCATCCAATGAGTACTCTGACATGCTTCCCTTTCTCTGCTGGAGAGCTTGGGCCCGGCTCTATAGGAGTTGATATAATACTTCACCTCTAGGGCTAGGTAGAGAATAGTGTGATTATTTTTAGGGTAGGACTGTTGCACGAAACGGATAGTTTGATTATTTTTAGGGCTGTTATACGAAATGAGTCGGCTCGAGCTCGGTTTGGACTCGACTCGAAAAAAGCTCGAGTTTGAGTAGGCTCGAGTTGAACTCGAGCTCGAACCGATTTTTAAGCTCGTCATTTTTTCGAGCACGGCTTGTGTTCGGCTCGTATGTTCGATGAGCTCTGTTCCAGATCGACTCGTTTGAGCTCGACTCGGACTCGGCTCGTTAAAAGCTCGAATGAATTTTAGTATATATATAATAATAATAAGCTCGTTTAGGCTCGAGTTCGATTACAACTCGAATTAGGGCTCGATAAAGCTCGTTTGATTTTAGATTTTTTTCAAAAAATAAGTCGAAGCTCGAGCTCGGCTCGTTAATACTCGAGTTCGAGCAGCTCGCAAAAAGCTCGCGAGCCAGCTCGCGAAAAGCTCGAAACTTGATTCGAGCCGAGCTCGAACATGCATTCTGGGCTCGAGCTCGAGCTCGAGAAAAGCTCGAGCTCGTTTAAAAGTTAACGAGCTCGAGCTCGAAACATCAAAAGCTCGACTCGGCTCGGCTCATTTACAACTCTAATTATTTCCATGATCTTTGCACTATTATTAAAAAAAAAAAACATTAATGCTTTATATTCTATGTGAATCTCCACATTTTAATACTTAAAATATTTCCATTTTATTGATTAATTACTTTGTATGAACTTTGTGATTAGTGATTACAATGTAATTCTTGTCGTGGAATTGGTGATTTTCGAATATTACTTGTCACATATCAAGTGTATAAGGAAAAAATAACATGTATTCGATATTTATATGAAAAGTAATAAAAGAAGAAAACGCATAATTTGTTCATCCGATTCACCGCTAGAACGGACTACATCTAGGGGTACTATCAAACCATAATATCAACTAATATCATCAAATCTGTTGTGTTACAATATTCGCTCATGTTTATAACAATAAACATAGCTTTTGAATCATGAACACACCCTCACACAAATAATTCTCTAGACATTTCCTAATTAGGCCACCTATGTAATGTCCATAAGGGTACCTCAAGACCCACCACCTTCTTGACTTTTTTTTTGATCTCACAAATTATATTTGGCTAACAAAAATTAATGATAACTAATTTAACCACACTAGCAGCACAATATTATAGGTTATCACTTGTATTTATTGGAACAACAAACCTAAACCTAAATGATTCCAATTTTTTCTCCAAGAAGTAAATTACTTTCTGCTCGAAAAAAGAATTATTTTGGCAAAAGGAAAACATATCAAATTAAGAAACTACCAATTTCGCTCCTTATTTTTTTTTATTTCGCGCAACCCAAATCCTTCCGTGCTTTGATTTGTATCCAATTCCAACACTTCTTCCGTTTCACCTCAAACCAAACCAACTTTTAGAGCACGATAATTAAAAAAAAAAAACAACGTAGAAGAGATGTGTTGTAAATATGAAAAGTAAAATAAGAGAGATAATGAGTGGTTGGGATAATAAATTAATTGGTGTTATGAGTATAAAAGTAAAATATGAAAAATAATGAGTGAGAAGACTATTGTAAATTTTTTACTATTTTGAAAAGTACGATAATGAATATAACAAAAAGTTCAATTTAAAGTGAGAAGGAATGAATATATATGTAGTAGTAAAACGATGCTATTTTAAATCCATTAAATTAATTCTTATATCAGTAATTTAATATGTCAATTTTCCTCCACATGTAATTGAATTAGATAACCAAACATGTCACTGAATCAACAATATGAAAACTTAACAATGGAAAAAAATTGCGTATCCAAAATATGATATTAAGGGTATAATTGGGATAAACTCACAAGGCATGCCTAAATATACTCCGTAATCCCTAGGTATATGCAGTGGCGGATCTACACCAAATGTTTTGATATTGAATATTTTTTACTAAAAAAAAAAATTTTGACGCGAAACTAAAATTCAAAATATTTACATACATAAATAAGAGATAATAGACTCCACTAAGCATCACTTTACATACATAAATATAATAGGCTTCACTGACGCGAAATATTTGGTGTTGCATGTTATTTAAAACAGGTCAAAACGACGTCGTCTTGCAAATTTTTTTTTTTGGATTGCCTGGGCAACCCCAAACATTACTGTAGATCCGCCCCTGTGTGTATGTGACATGCATGTGATTTTTCGATTAAAATATAAAATATTTGTGATTATTTTTATTTCATCCGTCTCATAATAATAGTTGCAATTTTTAGTTAGGGGCTAGTTTCATTAAAATTTAACGAAAGATTTTTCTTTAAAAAGATATCCTAATATTGCATCAATAAAAATACTATCAATAATAATTTTCAAAATTTATACTTTCGCCCCATCCAAAAATTACATAGTCGATCTTTCACGGGAAATAAGAAAAATTTATATTGAAGTAAATGTTGTGAGTATAAAAAGTGATTTAGTAGAGAAAGGGTGGGATAGGGAATGATTAGTTGATAGTTATTGTGAGTATAGCAAGTTAGTACACGAATAAAGAACTATTAAAAATTTTCAATTTTGGGAGTGTATCATTTTAAAGGGGACATCCAAAATAAAAATTTATACTGTTTAAAAATACTATCAATAATAATTTTCAAAATTTATACTTTCATTCTATTTGAAAAGGCAAAAAAATTGATATTGCACGAAATCAAAGATAATTTATAATGAAATAAATGTTAGGAGACTATTATATTTGAGTTGGTCTTATAAAAAACTAGTTTTTTCTTAAGGTAAGAAAAAACGTGTTTTCCAAAGCGCTGGGCATTATTATTCAAAACAAACGGTGACATTTTTGTAATTACTGGCAATCATGATAAATGCCAGTGTATATATTACAAATGACCAGTGATTTCATACTGGCGTTTTATAAACATGAAACTGACACTTTTTACACGGGCACTTTTATATACATGAACTGGCACTCTTTACACTGGTACTCTGTTACACTAACACTGTCACTTTATTACACAAATATTTTTGTTTGCTCTCAAAAACACAAGCACTGGCATTCAAAAACACATGCATTGGCATTCAAAAACACATGCACTGGCACTCAAAAACACATACACTGGCACTCAAAAACACTGATAATCATTTTTGCTCGCTCTAAAAAAACACAAGCACTGACACTCATAAACACATGGACTGGCACTTCAAAACACATGAACTGGCACTCCAAAACACATACACTGGCATCTAATTATCCAGTCTCCTGCACACCATTCTACACCTTGCTGGCACTCACCATTAACCTTGCTGGCACTCTACCAATTGATATATGGCACTTTACCAATTGATATTCAAAACCTAAAACCCACAAAATAAGTTCTAATTTAGATAAAGAAAAGAGATGGATAATCGAAACAAAATAAATTGAATGTAATCCACGTGACTTCCTTCTTGAAACCCAATGCTTCAACCCAAGTTGCCTTTAGTTTCTTTTTCGCTGCCAATATTCAACAACCTTTTGATCTTCCAAATAAAGGTGAGGCAGTCATAGCTCTTTCACTGACAATTTTGATGCCAAATCAAAAGAAAAAGCGAATTTGGAGATGGGAAAGGATGATTCTAAGCATTTGAGATCAAGCCCAAATGAAAACCTACATATACAATCGAAAGAAAACCTTCGAAAAACATCTTGCAAATCCAAAACAACATCTTTATGATCTCTACACGAGAAAGACGACAAAAGAGGGATAAGCCTTTGAGTGAATCTCATGATTGACAAGTTCGAAAAAGAATGATCTCATAGATATTCTACCAAGCTCAAGACTTGCCATTTTCCTTTGAAACCTCCAAGAATCGCCATCGACGTTGAAAATACCCCTATCCAAAAGAGAAGTGAGAGAAGCTCCTCTGTGTTTGCGTTTAGTGTGAGAAAGTGAGAGAGAATGAGCCGCCCCATTTTTTAAAACACGTTTTTGTCAAGCTTAACAAAAATGCGTTTTTTACAAGTTTTGACATTATATTTTGGAGGGGAGACTATATTTTTTGGGGTTTTTACCAATAAGTCCCTGAGATGGGGTGAAATTTGCCAATAAAAACATTACATTTCCATTTCTACCTTAGGGCCCTTGAGTTGAAATCAAAACTCCTATAGAGTCCCTGACCCTCTTTATAATAATCCTAAATAGCAATACTACCCCTACCCTCACCTCACGTCATCTACGCATTCTCTCCCTCTCTCTACGCACAATCCTCTCTACGCATAGCGGAACGGAGAATGACTTCTTCGAAAAAAATAGCCCAGCAAACTTCACAAAAGGAGGTATAATCTTTTATTTAACTTGCTCTGAATTTTTCGAAGTCATCATTGCAATTGCGATTACCATCGCCAAGAATCGCCAGATTGATTTGATAAAATAAACAACACCGACCGCCGGATCAGAGTTTGAATGTTGCTAGCCATCTTTCTCCTCCGATGATTCTCTTTTGATTGCCATAGACACTTGAAGAAGAAGAAGAACAATCACGTAACTCGAACACAAAAAGAGAGATATGGAAATGATGTAATTAAGAGGCTGAGATTATGGGCGCTTTCTGGCTTATATAATGCGATTTAGAATGACTGCCTAGCTCACTACTTTAAATATCTGTCTTCTTCATTTAAGTACTTATTGTAATTTTTTTCAAATGATAAATGCTACTTAAGAGAAAATTGAAGAGGGGAAATAAAAGGAATTTTGACTATATTTCAATTATTAATATACTCACTGTTTAGATTTGAAATAATAAAATGATTTTTTACGTAATTGTTAATAATTGAGACATGAATTTATCGAGTTTTAAATTTAAACATCCTATTATTTGTGAAAATTGAGAGATAAATCAATCAGTTTATATACTCAATTATTAACAAATGAGAAATGAAATGTCTCAATTTTTTTAATTTAAACATACGAGATATAGACTATCAATTGTGAAAATTGAGAGACTAATTTATCGAGATTATTATACTCGATTATGAACAAATGAGGAATAAATATCTCGTTTATACTTTCAATTATGAAACAAATGAGAATTGAATGTATCAGTTTTTCAACCTTTGTTAAATTGAGTATCAATTGATTTCTTAATTGTTTAATGGGCAATAACTTGTCACACAAGCGTAAATCCAATTTATCTATGTTATTCCTAAGGTTACGTGACAAGAGTTCATCGTTACCCATTTAAACAACCTTAGAAATTGACTGGAGTCAATTGTGAAAAATTGAAAGATGAATTTATGTCAGTTTTTATACTCAATTATGAACAAATGAGAAATGAATGTCTTAGTTTTATTATATTTTTTAATTTACACATCTAAGAAATGAATGTCTCAATTTATGTTATAAATAGAGAATTCTATTTCACATTAATGTTTTATAGGTATTGCGGTTGTTCGTCCATATGCATTGTTTGTGAAATAACTTTTGATGTGTATTTATTTGGTTATTTTTGCTTAAACAAGCGATAAATTTTTTTTCGAACTATGATGTGTATTTCACGGTTATTTTGGTTAGAATTGGGTTGGTGAGCAACTAATATTTCGTCATGAAACTTGGACCGCGAAGTTTTGGTGTAATAATAAATGTGAATTCTATTTCACAATTATTTAAATAATTGTAAAATAGGAATTTGGTTTATGTTATAATTGTGTTGGTTTATAATATAAAGCGAGAATTCTATTTCACATTAATGTTTATAGAGTTTTCACATTTGTTAAATCCCTGCATTGCATTGTTTTGTGAAATAGCATGATGTGTATTTCACGGTTATTGTGTCTTATTACGATAAATTTTTTTGAACTATGATGTGTATTTCACAGGTTAATTATGGTTAGAGTTTGGTAAACTTGACTAATATTTCTCATGAAAGCTTGGACATGTGAGTTTTGGTGTAAATAAGCGCCCAATTCTATTTCACGATTATTTAAATAGCACTGTGAAATAGAAACAGTTTATGTTATAAACGTGTTGGTTTTATTTTTATAAAAGCGAGAATTCTATTTCACATTAATGTTTTATAGGTTTTCAGTGGTTGTTCTGATTAGAGTTGGTTTATGTTATAAGCATGTGTTGTAGTTTCTCAGGTTATTTATGTCATTTTTTAAAACAATTGTAGGAGCGAAATTTCACGGTTGGTTTTTTTATTAAGCTAGGAAAAAAAAAAAAGAATAGAGAAGAGATTTCACCTCCCTCTTTTCTCTGTCCCCTACCGTGTTTAAAAAAATGACATAAATAACGAAATCAACAGCGATTATTGCATACTACAATAACCTATAGTAATAGATGATAGAGGCTAACAAGTTTATAAATAAACGTGGATTATAACATAAACAATACTATTTCACATCCGATTATTTGAAATAGCGGTAGCGATTATTTACGCAAGAAAAAATTTCATGAAAATATTGGTTGTTGCGAACTTTAACCATAATAACGTGACTACGCGTCATGAATTCAAAGACGCTCGATTAATAGCGAGTACGCGTCGCGATTATTTCGTCGTGAGACGCAATGTGAAACTCTCAAGCTATTAATAATAAAATGTCGATTTATAACTATTTCTGATAACATAAGCAAATTCTGACACGCAATTATTTAAATAATTGTGAAATAAATTACGCATTTGACTTACGAAAACTTGTATTAAATTTCATGAGCTAATTAGTTGTTCGCGAAACTCTGGCAAAATAAGCTTGTGAAA